>JACGWO010000003.1:51261973-51462985 GCA_034509735.1 Sesamum alatum
AAAAAAAAAAAGAGACACGTGATTTACGTGCTTCGTCAGATGACCTTTGTCTATAAGACAAATGTCCAAAAACCTAAATTATGTTATTCTTATGGTTTGAGGTTTACAATGTTCACCCATTTATACAAGTCATCAATGACACATGTTAACTATGGAAAATGGAGGAAATTGCTTCAAAATCAAATCATATAAATATCACAAAATCACTTAGATATTAGTTTGATTTTCTTGTGTCATCATTTTGCAGTTACTTGAAGAACATGACTCTCCCTCGAGTTGAAAATGGAAATCTTGATTTGAATGAAACTTAAATGATAGTTAAATATTTTTTTCAAGTCTTGGATCGCATCCAAAAGATGCACGAGATGAAACAACATGTGTTACAATTGGAATGTCTGGTGGCACCACGACCAATGTGCATGCACCTATAAATTGTTGGAAAAAACAAGTTGTCAAATAGACAATCGTAGTAATCGTTTTGAAAAAACAATCCGGTTTAACAAACAGTTTTGAAACAAAAACACAAGAAACACGTTGGAACCAAATAACAAGAAACAGTTAGAAATAGTGATAAAGTAAAACTTACAATGAGAATTGTATCGTAACAATTCTCGGTCAAATGATATGAACAAACCGAATCACAGATATAATCGGCTTGCCTTGAAGAAATTATACGTCCCGTTCTGAATGTACAAACGGGTACTACGCAACTTCTTCCAAGATAAGACGGTTTCAGTTCTAATAGTATGCACTTTACCAAAGAACACCTCGAAACAACACTCAGTAGCCTTTGGAAAACTTAAGCTCAAAACTCGGATTATGAGGAGCAAACACCCTCGGATTTTGAGAGAGAAATCCGAGAGAGAAGAGAGGAAAACGAGAGAGGAATTCGTGTTGTGTTTCGTATTCGTTGTGTTTCTTTGAAGTGAGCTTTTGCAGCCTTTTATAGGCAAGGCTATCAGCGGCTACAACTTCCGCATTAATAACTATCATTAGTGCAGCATTTAACCACCATTAAGGCTGAAATAAATAACCATTAATGGCATTTAAAAAAATTTTAAATGAAGGTTTAAAAGCCATTAAACGCTATTAAAACAAGGCATTAAATTCAGCTGAAACCGCCACATAAATGCAGGAGTTTCAGGTTTGTAATAAATCAGCATTAAAACCAGGTTTAAAAATCTGGTATTAAAGCACCATTAAAATGAGTTTTAAAATAGATTTAAAAGTATATGACAGTCATAAATGCACCGGGTTTTATCAGATAAATCCAAATATTTTTATTGCAAAAAGATAGATACTGAGATTGAGACAATCGCGCCTGCGCCCGCGCCTGAGCCGGGGACCGCGACGCGCGTATGGAGCAACCTCATGTTCACTCTAGTCTTCATAACACTTCAAACATATATTGAACATTGAACTTAATATAAGGAGTTAAGTTAATCCTTAAACTTACAATGTGGGACAACTTTGAGTGTAAAACACACACCCCCACATACACCTTATATCCTTATCAATGCTCCACACTTTCCCAAAATATTCCTATGTGGGACAAGTGTAATCTCTCTATTTTTCTTACCATTTAATCTATGGATTCACATGTAATTGAACCCATATTTTAGAATAAATTTTTTATTACAAATTAACATTATAAATGTCAATTACAACAATCCCCACAAATCCATAGATGTGAACTCAAGCTTCTGTGACTTGCTTTTCAGCAATGGTACCTCCCGATTTGAACCACTACCTCAGTTATCTACTAACGTCAGCTGTCACCGGGTCAAATGGAACTAAGCCTTGAATTTGAGCCCGTGGTTGTGACAACGTCTGTTAGTAACAACAAACCATCGGCATTGTGTTGATCTTTAGGGTTGACATGTTAGGCCATGTGTCCTGATCCTATTCGTTGAATGTTTTCAGGAATAACCCCATTCCTTAGTTGCGGCCAAACAACTACATTCACTTAGTTGGGCGTCTCTAGGAATGCACTGCTCAGCATCTCGTCTATAAAGTCTTAGCCCCATTCATAGTTAACACTCTTACTATACTTGCAGTAACAGCACCTTCTAGAATTACAGGGGACAGACTCCAGATACAAAGTATCTGTCTATTTTTAAGTGCTCGGATATCCCCTACGACTTGTTTATACCACCTTGAACCTTCTTTGTGGGATCTCACTTGGAAGGTTGGGTTGCTATCGTAGTTATATCACTGAGGGGTTCAGTCCCATCTCCAATCTGAATTTTTGTACTTGTGACAAATCTAATCCTTTCATCAAAGGATCAGCCACATTGTCCTTTGTTCCCACAAAGTCAATGACTATAACTCTGTCCGACACTAATGCCCCTATAGACTTAAGTCTAACTTGGATGTGTCTTTTCGTATTTTGGTTGTATTTACGACTCCGAACCTTTGCTATTGTGGTCTGACTATCACAACTTACAACAATAGGTGGAAGAGGTTGGCTTACAATGGGAAGTTGTAGTAATAATCCATACAATCATTTTGTCTCGGTACTAGTCGTATCCAACGCACATAACTCGGCTTTAAAAGTAGACGGGGTTATCAAAGTCTGTTTTGCAAACTTCCAGGAGACTGTGCTCCCACCTAAGGTAAATATATATCCTGAACACCCATTAGTTCCAGAGTTTTTGGCTATCCAGCTAGCATCACTGTAACCCTCAAAAACAGCAAGGAATCTGCCATAATGAATGGACAGTGACATTGTGCCTAAGGTACCTTAGTACCCTATCCAAAGCTCCACAATGAGTTCTGTCCGGACAACTAGTGTATCTACCCAGCTTCGAGACAGAAAATGAAATATCTGGTCTCGTGTCATTTGCAGATACTGCAAACTCCCAATAATTTGGGAATACCTTAGTTGTGCAACAGGTATACCACTTTCATTTTTGAATAAAGCCACAGAAGGATCATATGGTGTCTTAGCAATTCTACTGTTCTAATAGCCAAATTTCTCAATTATCTTCTCAACATAGTGAGATTAAGAAATAGCTATCCCATCAGTTGACCGAATCAACTTGATGCCAAGGATTACATTAGCCTCACCCATATCCTTCATTTCAAACTTATTTTTCAAAAATGACTTGGTTTCCATAATAATGTCCAAAGAAGATCCTATTAACAGAATATCATCTACATACAGGCATAGAATGATAATTGTATCTCCTTTAACTTTACAGTAAATGCACTTGTCATTCTCATTTACGATGAAGCCAAACGCAAGAATAGTTTTATCAAACTTTTCATTCCACTGTTTGGGTGCTTGCTTAAGTCCATAAAGAGACTTAACAAGTTTACAAACCTTGTGCTCGTTACCATGAGCTACAAATCCCTCAGGTTGGTCCATGTATATCTCTTCCTCTAGTTCACCATACAAGAAGGTTGTTTTCACATCCATCTGGTGAACTGGAAGATTATACACCGAAGCCAATGCTATAAGCACCCGGATTTTAGTCAATCGAGCTACCGGAGAATAAGTATCGAAATAGTCTATTCCCTCGTTTTGTTTAAAACCCTTAGCCACCAATCTGGCCTTAAACTTATCAATGGTCCCATCAGGCTTCATTTTCTTCTTAAAGATCCACTTACACCCAATTGTAGTACACCCCAGAGGAAGATCGACTAGCACCCATGTCCCATTAGAGACAATGGAGTCCATCTCACTTTTGGCAGCTTCCTTCCAATGCTTGACTTCATAAGAAGCCATGGCATCTTTGAAGGTTACAGGCTCGTCCTCGATATTTATAAGTGACAAAGTCACTTCCAAAATCCTTGACAATCCTAGCTCTCTTATTCCGTCTAGGTTCATCTGACTCTTCATGAGTCTGACTAGTACTACTAGGATTAACCCCCTCATTTGTCATCTTTTTCACATGTTCAGGAATAGAATTGAAGGCAAGTGAATCATCAAGTGAAACACTAAGAGGTATTCCCGTTTTCATGGGAAATACATCTTCTAGGAAAGTAGCAACACGAAATTCGACTATTGTGTTGACCTCAATGCCTGAAATTTCTGATTTAATAACCAGAAATCTTAGTGCATAACTTGTCTCCACATAGCCCAAGAACACAGCATCAACAGTCTCAGGGCCCAATTTCTTTCTCTTGTGGTCAGGGACTAGTACCTTTGCTAGGCACCCCTCCACTCTAAAGTATTTGAGGCTTGGCTTCCTCCCTTTCCATAACTCGAAAGGAGTACTCGTATTGTGTTTCAAAGGGACTCTATTCAGAATATGGCAAGCCGTATTCAAAGCCTCTCCCCACAAACACTCTGGTAAGCCAGAGATTAACAAAAGACTGTTAATCATGTCTTAAAGGTTCTATTCTTTAGTTCAGCTATTCCATTAGATGAAGGGGAATATGGAGGAGTCTCTTCATGAATTATATCAAAATTTTGACAATATTCATTAAACTTACTCAACTCATATTCTCCTCCTCTATCAGACCTTAATCATTTAAGTTGCTTACCAGTTTGGGTTTCTGCTTCATTTTTAAACAAAATAAATTTATCTAATGCTTCATCTTTATTACGCATGAGAAAGACATAACAGTATCTATTGCAACCATCTATAAAGGTTACGAAATATCTTTTATGGTCCCTAGTCAACATCCCATTGAACTCACAAATATCAGTGTGAACTAAATCAAGTATTTTCGAATCCTTTCAACTGATTGATAGGGTTTCCTAACTTGTTTAGCTTCTACACAAAGTTCACATTTGTGATCTCGTTCAATTTCATGACTAGGTATTAAATCAAGATTCGTCATTCGTTTGATTGAACCCAAATTTGAATGACCTAATCTATTATGCCACAAAGAACTAGATTCAATATTCAAAACAATAGAATCAGATTCAACAATATCATTGCTATCAATTCGAATTTTGAATAACCCATCAGACAAATATCCTTTGCCAACAAAAACACCAAAATGTTGAATTATCACTTTATTAAATTTAAAGGATGATTCCATATCCCTCACTAACTATTACAGAACCACTGATAATGTTTCTCCTAACAGTAGGTACATGGTGAACTCTTTGCAACAACAGAATGCGCCCTGAAGTAAACTTCAAGTCCACACTTCCTATAACAAGTACTTCAGCAGTACTAGAGTTTCCCATGCTTACTGTTCTTCTATTTATGGCTTGATAAGACACAAAGAGCGATTTATAAGCACAGACGTGCACATTTGCTCCAATGTCAATCAACCAATCAAATGGTTCGTAGATAGTAAGGAGTTCGGGTTGTACTGAAATATACCCTTCAGTTGCTCCTGAGGTGCTAGCATTGCTAGTTCCTCCCACAACCATGGTTTCTTGTTTTTAATGGCTTTGCCTTTGCCTTTATCGACGGTTTTCGAGTTCGGGTTCACTTTATTCACTTTCTGCCTCTTAATAATTAAAATGGCCGAAAGTAAATCACAAATTTTAAACAAAACAAAAATATGAATTTTTAAAAACCGCAAAATAGAAACTGTTTTCGTTCCAACGAAAAAAACCTGATTTTTCAAAACCTATAATATCGTCAAGATTGTTGGAAAAAATAGGTTGTCAAACAGACAATCATAGTAATCGTTTTGAGAAAACAATCAGGTTTTACAAATAGTTTTGAAACAAAAAGACAAGAAACACGTTGGAACCAAATAACAAGAAACAGTTAGAAATAGCGATAAAGTAAAACTTACAATAAGAATTGTATCGTAACAATTCTCGGTCCAATGATATGAACAAACCGAATCACAGATATAATTTGTCTGCCTTGAAGAAATTATACGTCCCGTTCCGAATGTGCACATGGGTACTACGCAACTTCTTCTAGGATAAGACGGTTTCAGTTCTAACAGTATGCACTTTACCGAAGAACACCTCGATACAACACTCAGTAGCCTTTGGGAAACTTAAGCTCAAAACTCAGATTATGAGGAGCAAACATCCTCGGATGTTGAGAGAGAAATCCGAGAGAGAAGAGAGCAAAACGAGAGAGGAATTCGTGTTGTGTTTCGTATTCGTTGTGTTTCTTTGAAGTGAGCATTTGCAGCCTTTTATAGGCAAGCTATCAGCGGTTACAATTCCGCATTAATAACCATCATTAGTGCAGCATTTAACCACCATTAAGGTTGAAATAAATAGCCATTAACGGCATTTAAAACGGTTTTAAATACAGGTTCAAAAGTCATTAAACGTTATTAAAACCAGGCATTAAATCCAACTAAAACCGCCATGTAAATGCAGGAGTTTCAGGTTTGAAATAAATAGGCATTAAAAACCAGGTTTAAAATCTGGTATTAAAGCACCATTAAAACGAGTTTTAAAATAGATTTAAAACCATTTGACAGTCATAAATGCACCGGGTTTTATCAGATAAATCCAAATATTTTTGCTGCAAAAAGATAGATACTGAGACTAAGACATTCGCACCCGCGCCTGAGCCGGGCGACGGCGGCGCACGTGTGGAGCAACCCCATGTTCACTCTAGTCTCCATAACACGTCAAACATATGTTGAACATTGAACTTAATATAAGGAGTTTAAGTTATCCTTAAACTTACAATGTGGGACAACTTTGAGTATAAAACACACACCCCCACATACACCTTATATCCTTATCAATGCTCCACACTTTCCCATCATATTCCTATGTGGGACAAGTGTAATCTCTCTATTTTTCTCACCATCTAATCTATGGATTCACATGTAATTGAACCCATATTTTAGAACAAATTTGGTTTTACAAATTAACATTATAAATGTCAATTACAACATAAATGAATTTCACGAAATGAATATGATGCTGCGACGAAATTTAAGTAAGCTCAGAAGAGAAAAAACTCTACATCAGAAAGGAGCATCAATAAGAAGAGGAAGATGAGTCAAAATTAAATTATCTGTTAGAACTTCCAAATTTTCCAGAAGCATTTGGAAGTTGGGGGGCTACTGATAGTGCTAGAAAATCCAAAATTACTAAAATGCTCGTAAGTTGTCAAGGAATTTACAAGAATGCCATCAATGGAAGTTGACGGCAGTTACTCGAAGGTGGTTACAGAAGTAGTGGGGGACGCCAAATTACCAAGGCTCCCTCAGCAATTAGATCCAGACCGTTGGATTGAGGGTAGTTGAGGAACGATATTGTACTTTCATCCCTTGTAATTTACTAGAAAATAGGAGGAGAAATCCATTTGTAAAGGGGAAATAAAATTCATTAATGGAAATCAATCTTTCTACTTTCTATTTTTGCATTACCTCGCAACGTCACTTCGAGCTATCGTGTCTAGACTAAACACTTCCCGAATCACACACCATCACTTATATGAAACTAAAATTGCGGCTTGCCACTGAATATTGAAAATTAAAAATGAAAATAAAACCAAACAAATTATTATGTTAACATTTAAATATAAGATTTGTGAACAATAGACCTCCATATGATAAACTCGTGGTATGAAATATAAAAATGAAAAATTATGGTATAATAATCTTAACGGTCAAACAATTCTTTAACCATGTAATACATTTTTTACAAATAATTTAATTTATAATACGTAGAATATTTACTTTGACCTCATTTGATATCTTATTATATATCCAAGTTTATAATAGTGTCCGGTCGAATGCACGTCGAGGTTATTAAGAATATTAGGGGAAAATTGAATTTTATGTTCCATAACTTATATCATTTGTAATTTTGGTCCCATTAATTTTTGACGTAGCAATTTTAGTCTCATAAGTCCACAAACATTGCAATTTTAGTCTCATTGACAAAATTCTTTAAAATTTTTAACGGAAGAGCACGTGCATGGAACGTGCTCCGTTAAGTACATAAATCACATCTAATCACATGTTGCAATTTTAGTCTCATAAGTCCACAACCATTGCAATTTTAGTCTCATAAATCCACAAACATTGCAATTTTAGCCCCATGCACGGTGCTCCTTCCGTTAAAATTTCAATGGATTTCGTCAATGGGACTAAAAATGCAATGTTTGTAAACTTATGAGACTAAAATTGTAATGTTTGTGAACATATGAGACTAAAATTGCTACGTTAAAAATTAATGGGACCAAAATCACAAACAATATAAATTATGGGACGTAAAATGCAGTTCTCCCTAATATTAGTATTGAACTACGTACTATCCTATCATCACAACAATTAGTATTTGATTATTTAGAAAAATCATGCAACCACGTTATAATATTAATTAATTTTTATGTAAGTCATGTCTCCCTGACCAGAAAAACTCTATCCTTAAGTTTCAATGAAAACAGTACGTACCTTGAAAATTATTCTTTTATAGGTGTTTTGTCACTAATTAATTAGTTAATTATATGCATTGAGTGATAATAATTGTTCTCTTTTATCACAATAAAGTTCTTCACTTTTATATCAGTGACAAAATTTGTTAAAAAAAAAAAAAAAAAGAATATCACCAATGATGAAACTGAAAGGGAAATTTTCTTCCACCGCACGAGAAAGCTGTTTGACTTTGGCACAAGCTTCCATTCATTCAAAAATGTTGCTCCATCAACAACTTGGTTCAAGACTAATATTTTATGCTCAAGAAGTCGGCTGATTATTATTCAGGTTACTAATCCAATAAATTATTTTCCTTATCAAACTTCCATCCTTTAATTTAACTTGAAATTTTTGTTACCCACATCATGTGCTGTTAATACTTAACCTTTTTTCTTAGAGTTTTATTCTTTCTGAAATAACTAATTTGGTATCAAAATAATAGGGATTAATGGTTCAGAGATGTGGCAAGACTCTTCTAATTACAAGCGAAGAAGGCCCACTCATCACAGACTCTTGTATTATTAATGACCACTTGAGTCCCAATTATAATTACTCTAACAATGGAAATTGTCCATATTTCCAATTTCTTATAATTTATGATTATACTTATTGTATAAACTTTATTTATGCTTAGAAATAATTATGTTTAACATTTTCTCTATTTAATGATAAGAAGCTATTGAGTAAGTTTTCTCTTACCTCTTTTTAATATTTTCATTGAAAAATAAGTTATGGTGCATACTTTCTTTGTACCATTTTACAGATGACAAAGTAGCAATGTGCGTTGAGATGATTGTATATATTAATCATGTGTAAGTTAGTAATGTTCTTTTCTATGATACTGTATTTATTTGATATCGTATAGACGGTTTATCTTTTCTTCACCAAATTTGATTAAAAATATTAACTTAATTTTAATAAAATTAATTATTATGACCTCTTTACGGAAATTTGTGATCCATAAAGTTATAGTCTATTTTCCTTTATGCATTTCGTTTCAATTTAAATAATTTATTCAAGTAATCTTATATTTTACCACATAATTATGTTAAATGTATGACAAATTTTAAGATGGAGGATTGATAATACTTTAATTTCATCTTATGTTTAAGTCAATGCACAACTTTTAAAACTTTTAATGGTACTAAGGATTTATTTTATGCTATTTGACCTGATATAATTAGTTATCATTATTTTGCAATATTGTTTATTTTACATGCATGTTGTTAGGCAATAATAACGTTGGTGTGTAATGATAAATTATATGCTTAGTACACTACAATATTATATATCAATAAAATAATGCGCGTAGGTACTGCGTGCCATAGTGACTAGTATATACAAATAATTATTGATTAACATATACACAGTGACTAGTATATACAAATAATTATTGATTAACATATATGTAGTTATTATAGTTAAGTTCCTCTAGTACACGTTACTAATAACCAAGAGTGACACAAACAGAATTTTTGTTACTATTAAAATTTAAAAATTATATTATTGCCAGGAAACATTTTTATCAGGATTAAATGCATTTTTGATTCCTTAATTTAGGTCATTTGGTGTTTTGGTCCTTTAATTGCTTAGGGTATTATCTTGGTTCTGTATCCTTTTAATTTTCGCAATTTTAGTAATTTTGTTTGCCTGGGTTCACCTCCACTGGCAAGACGGGTGAACTCCAGTAAAATAAGGACTGAAATTCCAAAAATTTAAAAAAATCGAGACCAAAATACTACCATAGAAATTTAAATGACAACAATAGTGACAGAAATAAATTATAAGGAACAAAAAGCCCCAATTTTAAAATGTCACCTAAAAAGCACATGACTTTTGACGACAAGAAAGATGAATTTCGGGAAAAAAATAACTAAAATCATGAAAACTTAAAAGATGTAGAACTAAATACTTGGCCGGAAATATTAAATGGTATGCCAACTGGACCTATTTTTAGAATTTTTAAGCCTACATGGCAATTGAAATGAGGTGAATTTTAATTTGAAATGTCACCTAATACATATAGTTGTACAAGTGACAACTAATACATGTGGTTGTACACGTGTATAAGTTGTCGTAAATTAACCAAATAGTTGTCACGTGTGCATTTTCCGGCTAATTTTTCAAAAAATCGCCGAAAAATTGAGTAAAAAACCCTAATTTGGACTAAATCTCATCAATTTTGCAAGTTATTGGATTTAGAAAAAAATGGGCATAGTTATCGGACTAAAAAAATAATTTTCCCTAAATTTAATTACACATTTACAGTTTCTGTAATTGCTTCAATAAAATTAATTCCAGGGTATAAATTGTCACCCGTTTATATACGGTCCTCATTTTGGCACTACACCATATATACGGGGTGATAAATGCAATTTCCAGTCAGCACTTATGTGGCGTGGGTTTTCTCAGCTATGCCCGGTCAGCAATTCCCCCAATTTAAAAAGCTCTAAAAATGCCCATGTCAACATAATCCAGCCACTTTTTAAAATTCGGTGACCGGAGCCTTGTTATTGCTTAAGAAAACTTAATTTCAGGGTATAAATTGTCACCCTTTTATATACGATTATTATTTTACCACTATCCTATATATACGGGATAGTAAATGCAATTAAATAGGCCTTTTGCACTTACTTGAAGAACCAGGATCATCAACACTTTCCCTCAAGTTGAATATATATGGAAATCTTGATTTGAATGAAACTTAAACGTTAGAAGTCAAACTTAATTTTTTTTTCAAGTCTTGGATCGCATCCGAAAGAATGCACGACATGAATCAACACGTGCTGCAAATGAATTTCACGAAATGAATATGATGCTACTACAAAATTTAAGTAGGCGGAAAAACTTGCTCTAATACCATTTCAAAATTTTGGATATGTGAAGAGAAAAGAAAGATGAGGATTTACGTCGTTCGGCGTTATGGTCGGTTTAAATGTATTTTTAGTACAATAATTTATCTTTTGACGTTTTGGTCTTCTAAGTTTTTAGGATAATATTTTTGTCGTGTATTTTTTAAATTTTCGTAATTTTTTGTTCTTTTTTCGTCGGAGTTCATCATTCTCCTCCAAAAAATGTATGTGTCTCTCACATGACATTTTAAAATTGAGGCTTTTGTTCTTATTGGTCCATTCTGCCAGCATTTTGTCTTTTAACTTTTTAAAGTAACATTTTGGTCCTGTATCTTTTTATTTTTTTCGATTTCAGTCCCTTTTTTGCCTGACATCACCCTTTTCACCAATGGAGGTGAACTCCAACGAACAAAAGGACTAAAATCAAAAAATTAAAAGAAGATGCAGGACCAAAATACCATTCTAGAAAGTTAAAGGACGAAAATATCAAATGACTTAAGTTACAGGACCAAAAATGCATTTAATCGTTTTTGTTCTATAACTTTAGGAGGAGTCACAATCCTAGTCCTGCACGAATTGATTCTCGTAATTTAGTTTGTAACTTTGAAAATTAGATAATTTGGTCATTTTCTGCCGGAAAAACACATTCGAGCACATGACCCTTAGCATTGGGGCTTTCCAGCCATATGAGACCAAAGTTGTCAAAATTTTAAAATTACAGGACTAAGTTGCAAAAATCAATTTGTGTAGGACCAAAATTGCCACCCGTCCCTATAATTACAGGATGAAAATTGTAATTTTTCATAAAAAAAATAAACTCGTATTTTTTTGTTGAAAATTCCACTACCTTTTAGTCCTCATAGAGGAAAAATTATTACTAACATATATAATTAAAAATTAGAGGCTTAAAATATGTTTATATATTTCAAGCTTGCAAATCAACATGCTCGTTGATGAGAGTTGTTCTGAAGTAGACTATTGTAGAAAAAATAAATGAATAAAGTTCATACTTTAATTAGGACCATAAAAATATAATTTTCAAGCACTATTGATATCAACCCAGCATGGGGTGTGCTGAGGGTAATGATGAACAAATAGATTAAAAAAAATCGTATTTTGCTAAAAATTTCACTAGTTTTTACTCCTCTCAGAGAAAATAAATAACGACGTCTTTTAATTGAAAAAATTATAGCCTTTAAAAGATATTTTTCAAACTTCATAAATCAACTACCCTCAGCAAGGGGTTTGGCAAAGGTAGTACTGAACAAGTAGATTGTAAAAATATTACTTTTTATTAAAAATTTACATACTCTTTACTCGTAGAAAAAATAAATCAATAAAGTCAATAAATTGAAAAAGTAGAGGCATAAAAATATATTCTTCAAGCACCACATATCAACATCCCCCAACATAGGGTGTGCTGAGAGGAGTGTTGAATAAATGGACTAAAAAGATGAAAAAATTATAATTTTTATCCTCTAACTTAGGGGGTAGAAATTTTGGTTCTATATAAATTAATTTTCATAATTTAGTCTTGTAACTTTGAGAATTGACAATTTTGGTCCTTTTTGGCAGGAAAAACGCATGTGCCATGCACGTGACTTTTAAAATTGGAGCTTTCCGACCAGATGGAACAAAAATTATCAAATTTTCAAAATTACAGGACTAAATTACGAAAATTAATTTGTGCTAGAGCAAAAATTGACACCCCCTGAGTTAATGAACGAAAATTGCAATTTTCCCAAATTTCATTATTCTCTCTTGACTTAATTAAGACTAGCAACGGTTGCACGCGGTCCCCGCGCATATAATCCAACTTAATGCAACGCCAAACATCAATCATTTTCAGTTCATAAAAAAATTAGAAAATGCAAGAACTGCCCATATTTTTCAAATTGATTAGGAAATAAGAAGACATGCAAATGACGCTTGGCAATGAAGGAACATAATTTATCATTGAACTAATACAGCATATAATTCGTTTTTTGACATAAATTTTATTATTTCCTAACAATTTCATATGCAAGATAAACATTAATTTAAGAAAAAAAAAATATATACTCGGTAAAACAGAAAGTAACATAAAAATAATAAAGTATGCCATTAAATTGAGTTGCAATCAAATGTATCTCGAAAAATATACAGAAGAGAACATGTATCTAATGCCTCTTAAAGAAAGAAATAACATGGATCTAATGGGAAAAAAAGAAGTTTCGCCATTCATGTATCAATCTTCTTTTAGTTAGCTCTACTTCACCCAAATGCATTGACCTAAACATTAAATGTACAATCAGAATTTACGTCAAAATCATAACATCAAATCATAAGACAGGGTTCAACATTTTACCTTTATCTATGATCTTCGGCGGACCTCAATTTTGTGAAATTTCTTTGAATACCACATTCTTTGTATAAACACCAGAATGATCATCAATAATACCCTTTTTCACTAATACTTTAGTTGTTCTTTCTGAAATATATTACTTCAGGAGCGAAAAGAATTATGACCGCAAAAACTTAGATGGTCGTTGTTTATATTAGCTTCTCTTTATCTACAACGAACAGATTCTTACAGATATCTTCATAGCAAACGGGTTGTTGAATGTCCTGTATACCTACATAAATCACATCTGACGACTGCCATCAAGTTCAATTAATAACAATTAACATCCCTAAGATTTTTCTGAGAGCATGGTAGCAGCTGTGAATAGAGCTTCTTTGCCAACGGACAAAATCTGTGTCCCTGCACAATGATAGGTGAATAAATAAAAAAAGTTACTATCTACTAAAATTTTGAAATTTCGACTCCAATTATTTAACTCTCATAGAGCAAACATGAATATTTTGTTACTAAAACTCAAATTTGGATATATAGAAAGAAATTCCACTCCCAGTAATTCAAGAACCCCATATTTTCATTCTTATTCTTTACACTACTCGCAATCAAACGGATATATAGCAAAGATTCTTTAAAATTTTGATTGTGCAAACTAAATCTACATAGAAAACTTGTGTATGTATTACTTGGAAATTCCACTTTCTCTTTAAGATGATATTTAGAGGAAGGTCTTGGGAATGATATTTACTATTGATCTAACGAATTCAATCAACTCAGGAGAAAATGAACTAATGCCAATAAAAAAGAAAAAAAATCCAATAAAAGGTACCGTTTGATATTGTCTATAAACGTCAGCAGTTGGTCATTTAAATGTAATTGGTATTCTAATTAATTGCATGCTTAGTACTGGGGGCAAAGAAAACAAAGGCTAAAGCACAGTTGGGCATCATATACATCATCCAAGAGGCAAAAAAAAGCAAGATATAACCGAAAACTCATCATACACACCACAAAACTGAGTGCAAATGACCACTACAGTAAAATTATCTAATCTAGCAAAGCAAATTCAACGGATCCTACATACACGAATTCACTTAACCATTTACACCCTAGATAAAGCTTCAATTATTGGAAAACACATACAAAGTACAACTTGCATGAATCCATTTCCAAATTAACCAAAAAGTAAGGTCCTAGTCCTTTTTACATGCCATTTTGGAGTTCAATTAGATTGCTAGGTACTACTCTGAGTAGCCATTAATTAGAAAACATTCTAGTGAAATAGCTACCACCCAACATGATTTCTTTCTAAAGAATCATTCAGAAGCCAAAATGAGTAGCAGAAGCAACAAAACAAACTTGTATATATCCCCCTCGGAGCCCACATCAAAGAAAACCAACAACCACATTCTGCACTAAATATAAGACCACTGCCATGCCAAAACCAATACTCTAAACCAGAAAGAAAGTCAAATATACCTTAAAAGAAAATGAAACAGCAGAAAAATCAATCCCATATTAACATATATGCATTCCAAGAAATCAAATCAATGGAAGGATCAAGAGCAAATAGGTGAAAATATAAAATTGATAAATCAAATAAATTTGTGAAATATAAACCTAGGCAAACAAAGCATGAACCAAAGTTTAAGGATACCAAAGAGAGTCCAAGACTAAAAATATAGGTGGGGAATTTTCTCAAACACTTTCTGGAGATAAATTAGTTCATCTTTTGGAGAAGATGAGAAAATTGTTGATTGAGACATTTTCAATTTACTGATTCATCAAATTTACTGATCTAGCTTGTAGCTTAACAGCTATGGCGTTCCATTTGTGAGGTCCATATCTTTCAACTACTGCACATCTCTCTCTCTCTCCCCCTTTCTCTTTCTCTCTCTCTATACACACACACCCACCCACCCAAGATCAAGATAGCTAGAATTAATGAAACAAAGAAAAGCTTCTGTTCAAGAAACCTCAAAAGGATCGGCCCAAACACATGGGTTAATCTCAATCAATCGAAGTCAACCCGGTTTTTTGCTCTGTTTCTGGACATGGACTTTTAAACCCGACCCTGACCACCCTCAAGCTCTCAGTCTCGGAGGCTCCAACGTATGAGCAAAAACCTTATAAACCCTAACATAAAGCTCCAATTCCGAGCCTGTAATGCAACAGTAGGAAGAAAACCCCAAATTCGATTATTCTTAATTGAAGGGAAATGGAAGTAGAAGCAGCCGCAACAGGATATGTAATCAATTAGCAGGAGATTCAGTGAACTATGCATAATAAGATTCAGTGAACAAATTTATCAAGTTGTCTTTGAATAAGAATAGAGAGTGCAGTGAAGAGATTGTGGAAAAACAAACTCTACCTTCAAAATTTTTCTCCAAATTTTTTCTCCCTGCAAAAACAAAAACAAACAAACACATTTCAATCAGAGAAGAAATCTGATTTGGCAGCAAGTGTTTGTATCGAAGGCATACCTAGGAAAGTGAGGTTTATGAGCTTCCAATACTTCTTAGAGAAGATATAAATTCTGGAAGAAAAATGGAGAGAATTGAGAAGTGGGAAGTTGTGAGATTGAGATTGCGAAGATGGAGAGTGGGGTTTGAACGTGGGTGTTAAACGTGTTCTTTTGCCATGGAAGATGAAGGGTAAATTTCGGAGGATGGATGGGAGTTGTAGGGATAAAATTGGTACTTATAAAAATTAGTGTAGCATGGTATCAAAAACTGCCAGATGTGAGTGTATCACCCCTTTTTTTTTATAAATAGTATAGATTACATTATTCGCGCGCCTCTTTATATAGGTGAATTACACATGTTAATTATGATAAAGAGAGGAATCACTCCAAGTATCACAACAATCTTGTAACTTTACAATTATTGAAAAACCAATTCTTGATTCTCAACGTTACATTAAGTGCTTTTACATACTAAATGATGAAGACATTAATGTCCAATAATTATCAGAAGTTTCCGTGCGTTCACAAATATTTTTTCCAAAATAATCTATTGATTGGATGTCTTCCATTGAATGTAGAAAGCACAAAACTCACAAACTAAAAACACAAGTCCAAGCATCGGCCAATAACACTCCTAGCTATAACAACTACCGCAAACTTCACTCCTCTAATTTCCGCGCGGTTCTTCCTTTTCTTTCGCCCTCTTCATTCTTGTAATAGAATTTGTACACATATATATATAGAGACATCATATGTTTTGTTCGAAAACAACTCATTAATCTAATCAAAATGTCGATGCAGAAAATGTCTTATGTTGCCGTGGAGGTGTTCTTCGTTACCGCTCTTCTCGTCCTTCCTATTGTCGTCTCCGATGAACTCATTCCTGCTGATAAGTCTCAAATAAACAACTGGTTCAACCGCAACGTCGGCCTCTTTGCTTCCCGGGAAGGCTCTTTGGACCCCGCCGTTG
Organism: Sesamum alatum; assembly: GCA_034509735.1. NCBI lineage: Eukaryota > Viridiplantae > Streptophyta > Magnoliopsida > Lamiales > Pedaliaceae > Sesamum > Sesamum alatum. Next base: position 51,278,914 of record JACGWO010000003.1, read on the forward strand.
TTGAGGCTGAGAGGAATGCCACGGTGGTCAACGTCAGAATCGACGGAAGTGGAAATTTCAAGACTATAACGGATGCCATAAATAGCATCCCCAAAGACAACAAGCAACGTGTGATCATATCCATGGGCCCTGGAAACTACACAGAAAAAGTAAAGATTGAAAGGGATAAGCATTTCATTACATTGTACGGCGACCCGAAGAACATGCCGGTTATGGTGTTCGACGGCACGGCTGCGCAGTACGGGACCCTGGAGAGCGCCACCTTGAGTGTGGAGTCCAACTATTTCAGCGCTGTGAATGTGAACTTCGTGGTTTGTTTTCTGAGCATTATTATTTCTTGGTTCTTGCAACCATGTTTGATGATTTGTTTGGTCATTGTTCATACAATGTAATTGGTTCTTGTTAGAATTCTGCACCAAGGCCCGATGGGGTGAGAGAGTTGGCTCAGGCGGCGGCGATGAAAATCGCCGGAGAATATGCGTCTTTCTACAACTGCAAATTCCATGGATTTCAAGACACCCTTTGCGATGACAAGGGCAAACATTTCTTCAAAGATTGCTACATTGAGGGCACCGTGGACTTCATCTTTGGCAGCGGACAATCGCTCTATCTGGTAAAATTCAATTAGCAGCAGTTCTTGATTGAAAACATCCATATATATATAGACAGTACGTACGTATTAGATTGATCTTATGCTTCTACATTTTTCGGACATAGAATTCGGAGGTACATGTGATTCCAGGGGATGCAATGTCGTTTATTACAGCGAACGCAAGGTCGAAGCACGATGAGCCGAACGGGTATGTTTTTGTACAGTGCAAGGTGACCGGCATCGGTGGAGTAGCGTACATGGGCCGGTCCTGGTTCCCTTACAGCCGGGTGGTCTTTGCCTACTCTCAATTGAGCGAGGCTGTTAATGCTGAAGGATGGTCGAACAATCGTCATCCTGATACCAACAGGTTAGTCATTCATGCAAATAATATTTTCTTTGTCTAGCTAATAGCCTACTCAATTTCAGTAATTCCTTTTCCATTTTTCTTAAAACGTAATTTTGGTCCTATAATTATAAATGTTTGACGTTCCGGTCGTTAAGAAATGAATCTTACAATTCGGTTCATTGTTTTTGTAGATTTTCGCTATTTGAGAATATTTGTCTGCCAGAAATTGACATGTACAAGTCATGTGTCAGTTTAAATTTTAGGACCCATGTGGCTTGTATGCAGCGTGTTTTATTTGGCTAATTTTCAAGTTTTCCACAAAATGTATCTGCAAATCACGCAATCTACAAAAATAATGAACCAGATCGCATGTTCCAATATTTCTGAAAAAACAAAATGCCAACCACACATAATTATCGGATCAAAATTGCAATAAATCCGGTTCTTAATATTAATCATGCCTAATTACAATATTATTCCAGGGAAAAGTATATCATAATTATTTAACTACGCTCCTTTTTTGGAAAATCATCAAAATTTCACTATCAAACTGTGTGCATATATAATAATTACAAGACTCAGCATTCGAAGATAAAAATAATAAACGACAAGGATTATATGTCGCATCAACAGTGTGATCTATATTATACTAATAATGTGTTCAGACAATTTTGTATTTCCAAATCGATAATTATAATGATGTCGTTGATTTTTGTACAGTACTGTATATTTTGGAGAATACCACAATCAGGGGCTAGGAGCAGATCCTAGCACGAGGGTGACATTTGCTAAGCAACTGAGTGATGCAGAAGTTACCCCGTTCATAAGCCTTGCTTATATTGAAGGGTCTAAGTGGCTGCTTCCTCCGGCCACACCCGATTATACACCTCGCGTGTAACAAAGCCATTTGATGGACAAATCTTCCTGAGTCAAGCTTCGGATCCAGCTCAGTTTCCACCCGATGTAGCATGCGGAAGAAGATGCCTTTGGTTTTAGTGTTTTCATTAATGTCGCTTTTTGTAATAGCGTTTCTGTAGGTGATTGGTTGCAAGTTAGTCAGATAGTTTTAGAATTAATTCGTTGAGTTAGATAACTTCTACTCGTGTGTGTTTAAACCTCGAGTTGGAGGTTTTGCTGCATAATTTCTGAATGTAATTCTCTTCTTTCACTCAAATTTTTTGTCTGCAAATATCATGGCTTTCTTTAATTAATTTTCAATAGCTCTGCTTCGATCAACGATTAGTTATTTTTTTTTAATTACCAAAAAAGATAAATATTTTGAAAAAAAAAACAAACGTAATTTTTATTTGAAAAAAAAGTGGTTGAAAATTTTGTATTTGTGTAATCTATAAAAAGATAATAACAACTGAGATGAGAACATTACAGGCATATTTTCACATTTTTATTGTTTTGAAGCTTGAAAACTGAGAATGAAAAAGCATTAATAACTGTAAGTTGAGTTGCTACAGCAGAGCTCGAATATAATGCGGAAATATTTTCTATTGAGCTACTTGGCTCTATGATGCAAACCATGGAATACAAGTCCAATTTATAGGACCTATTGGATAATTCTAGAATGACCAACATTAATTCTAGACACTTAAAAACTACAAGAATACTTGGAAAATATAAAGAGAAATAAATAAGGAGTTTGAAGGTCCATATAGGTGCATGTACTTGTATTTCCAAAACCCCCCCTGAATGCGCTTTATGGACAACTCCAATGAGTTCTCTTAGATACCAGAACTTGTCTCGGGAAAGCGCCTTGGTAAATATGTCTACGAGCTGATCTTGAGTTTTGCAATAATGCAGCTGAATATCTTCATTTTCAACAGCCTCTCGCACAAAATGATATTTGATTTTGATGTGCTTAGTTCTTTCATGAAGCACTGGATTCTTTGCAATTGAAATTGCTGACTTGTTGTCACAATATAGCACTGTTCCTTTTCCTTGTTTTGCTCCAATATCTTCAAGAATTCTTCTTAGCCACATTACTTCTAAAGTAGCTTTTCCAGCTGCAATATATTCAGCTTCTGCAGATGATTGAGCAACAACATTTTGCTTCTTAGAAAGCCAAGAGCATGTATTTGTGCTAAGCTGAAAAATATAGCCAGATGTACTCTTCATATCATCCATGCATCCAGCCCAGTCACTGTCGCAATAGCCAATCAACTCATTTGTTTTTGATGGTTTATACATGAGTCCATAGTCAAGTGTGCCTTGCAAGTATCTGAGAATTCTTTTCGCTGCACCAAGATGAATTTGACTTGGATCTTGCATGAACCTTGATAGCACACTTGTCACGAACATGATATCAAGGTCTTGTAGCAGTTAAGTAAAGAAGACTGCCAATCAAGCTTCGATAAGTTGAGCTTGCGACTTTCTTTGCTCCATCATCTTTCTCTAACTTTTCATTTGGAGCCATTGGAGTATCCACACTTTTGCGACCTGTCATGTGAAAATTTTCAAGAATGCCTTTAATATATTTCTTTTGAGAAAGAAAAAATCCTTCTTCCATCTGTATGACTTCTTCAATGCCTAGAAAGCAATGTAGCAGTCCGAGATCACTCATCTCATAAGTCTTCATCATGTACTGCTTAAACTTTTGCATCAAGACAGGATTATTTCCTGTAAAAATGAGAACATCAACATATAAACAAGCAATTAAAATGTTGTGACCTTCCTTTTTGACATACATCGTAGCTTCACTTTGCTTCTCTCGAAACCACTTCGAATGAAGTAAGTATCAATTTCTTTGTAACAAGCTCGTGGAGCTTGTTTGAGCCCATAAAGAGCTTTCTTGAGCTTGTAGACTTTGTCTTCTCCTCCTTTCACCAAGAACCCTTGAGGTTGTTCAACATAAATGTCTTCATCAAGCTTTCCATTTAGAAAGGCAGATTTCTCATCAAGTTGAAGTATTTGCCATTTCTGTTGAGCTGCAAGAGCAATCACAGCCCTAATGGTCTCCATTCTTGCTACGGGTGAAAAAGTCTCAAAGAAGTCAATACCTAATTTTTTTGAAAAACCTCTAGCCACGAGTTGTGCTTTGTACTTCTGCACTTTACCTTCTTTGGTTCAATGTGATCTTGTAGATCCATATTAGGCTAATGACTTCTCGATCTTTTGGTTTATCCACCAACACCCAAGTGTTGTTCTTTTCGATCATATGTATTTCTTCTTTCCATTGCATTGTATTTCTTCTTTTGTAGCTTCTTCATAATTTTTGGGTTCTGTCACAATGAATCGACAGGTATCATAAATTTCACTCAAGCTTCTCATTTTCAGTGGAGGAGATTCTGGTGAAGAAGGTTTTGAATTTGCATTTGAAATTCCCCCTCTTGGAGTAGAAGGAGCTGATTCATTTCGGTCATCATTTCCTTCATGGCTGCTTGCTGGTGGAAGATTGAATGAAAGATTCTGCACTTTCTTTTCTTTCCAATCCCAAGCTGCACCTTCATGAAAAATGACATCTCTACTAACAATCAACTTGTTAGTGTTCAAGTTCAAAAGACGATATCCTTTAGTATCAGATGAGTAACCAATGAAGATACATTTCTGACTCTTCTCATCAAACTTTGTTCTCTTTTTCGGTAGGAATATGAGCATAGCAAATGCAACCAAAAACTTTCAGGTGACTTACTGTAGGTTTAAGTCCAGTCCATGCTTCATAAGGAGTTTTGTTCCTTACTGACTTTATTGGACATCTTTTAAGGATATAGACCGCTGTATCAACAGCTACTGCCCAAAAACATTTTGGAAGTCCCTTTTCATTGATCATGGTTTCTGCCATCTCACAAATGGTCCTATTTTTTCTTTCTGCAACTCCGTTCTGCTGAGGAGAGTAACCTGTTGTGAGTTGTTTCCAAATTCCTTCATCTTTGCAATATGCTTTCAAATTCTTGAGAGGTATATTCGCCTCCTCTGTCACGTCGAATGGTTTTGATACTGCTACCCTTTTGTTTTTCAACAAGAGCTTTGAATCTCTTAAAGATTGTGAAAGTTTCTGAATTTTTCCTTTAAGCAAAACACCCACGTCATTCTTGAATAATCATCAGTGAATGTCAAAAAATACATGTGTTGGCCCAAGGATGTAGTTCTCATTGGTCCACAGGTATCAGAATGGATGAGCTTCAAGGGTGCACTAGCTCTCCATGACTCTCCTTTCGGGAATGGTGCTCGATGTTGTTTTTCCCATGATACAATTTTCACATGGAGTTGCATTGATCTGAATCTCTGGTAGTCCTTCCACCATCTTCTTTTCGTTTAGAAACTTTAGACCGTGGAAGTTCAAATGACAATACCTTTTTGTACCAAAGCCAAGAGTCGTCAGCAACTTCAGCCTTGAAAGCACTGTGATGCAGCCGAAGTGGGAAATTTCTGGTGCTTTCCATTTCCACGTAGCAATGACCTTGTCCTCTTTTATCTTATTATAGATCTTACAACAATTATTTTTTTGAACCAAAGACCGTAGCCATTTTCAACAAGTTGCCCAACACTTAGCAAATTTTGTGCCAAATCAGGGACAAAAAGAATATTATTAATATGCTTGACACCTCGTTTGGAATCAACAACCACGCTTCCCTTCCCATTTGCTTTGACAAATGCTCGATTTCCAAGTTTCACTTTTTAAGTGATGTTAGTATCCCACTTTTGAAAAATATCTTGATTACTTGACATGTGATTACTACATCCACTAGCAAGATACCAAACATCTTCTTTTTCATGAGAAATAGGTTGAGAAGCATAAAATAAATTTTCTTCTTGTTTATTGTTTTGAAAAATTTGCTTGTTCTTTGGCTTTAAATCTGCAGTTCTTCTCAACATGATTAAACCTATGACAGATAGAACATGGAGGCTTACCTTTATGCTAACAATCATCGGTGGTGTGATTAGTTCTTTTGCAAATCTTGCATGCCACTTCAGATTTCACATTTCCTTCATTTTTCTTGCCTTCCCTTTTGTGAGACCCTTGTTCTTTTTTTCTTCCTCCAATTTGATATTTTGTTGGAGCCTTCTTTTAGCTAAATTTGGTCTAGAACACAGTTTCTTTTGATTCATCTGCCTGTGAAAATCTTCTCTTTTCGTGCGCTTGAAGAGATCTGATGAGTTTTTGTATTGTCAGCGTCGTGAGATCCTTGGATTTCACAATAGCTGCAACCACGTACTCATACTTTTCTATCAGGCTTATCAAAATTTTCTCTACGACAAGCTGATCAGTGACTTTCTCATCATACATCCTCATTTGGTTGATGATTTCAATTACTCTAGTTTGATACTCTTGGATATTTTCATAATCTTTCATTTTTAAATTCTGAAAGTCTCGTCGTAGAGTTTGAAGATTGATAGATCTCACCTTTTCGTCACCATGAAACTCTTGTTCCAAAGTATCCCATGCTTCCTTTGCTGTAGACGCACTTGATATTTTCAAGAAAGTGGATTTGCCAGCACTCATGTCAATTTTGCTAAGAGCGCTTGCATCCGAACGTCGTGCAGCATCGAGTCTCTTCTTTTCAGCATCACTCATTCTGGCTTCACTTTCAGGCTCCTTGAAGCCCTTCTCGACTGAAGCCCATAATCCTTCAGCCCTGAGGAATGTCCTAATCGTGATTTTCCAATACTGGTAGTTGTCACCAGCAAAGAATGGAATCATGGAGGAAGATGATCCCGCTACTGCTTGAAACAATTTTTTTTTTCTCTTAGGATCAAAAAATTGCTCTAGATACCAATTTGTAAGGTGAGTTGCTACAGCAGAGCTCGAATATAATGCGAAAATATTTTCTATTGAGCTACTTTGTTCTATGATGCAAACCATGGATTGGATAATTCTAGAATGACCAACATTAATTCTAGACACTTAGAAACTGCAAGAATACTTGGAAAACATAAGAGAAATAAAAAAGGAGTTTGAAGGTCCATATAGGTGCATGTACTTTATTTCCAACAATAACAACTAAATTTGCTCTTATTTTTTTTGTCCTTCATAGAATTTTCTTGTGTACTAAGTGCACTTGTAGTTTTGACTGAGATCTACATGGAAAACTTCTTAGTTTTGTGTGTTTTCAAGTCAATGAACGAAAAATTACTAACATGTGCGTGTCACATGCATTTTTGGACAGTTAGCTGACAATATGAAACAATGGTGAGTGAAATGAAATTTTGGTACCACAGTATAGGAAATCTTGAAAGTTTTGATACCATACTTTCCAAAATAACTATGTTGATACTGTAGTTTACAGAGATTTGCAGACAAGGTACCTCATTTTTCTTTTTAGCCCCTCAACTTTGAGATACTATCAGTTTTGGTCCCTAACCTTTTTTTTTTCTCAAAAATAGTACCCATACAATTCTTCACTAATCAGTCCCAACATGCTTTCGAAAATAAAATTAAGCCTCCGTAAATTCATACCTTGGTTTGACCAATTTGTTTAAGGTATTGCAAGTCCTCAATTTTACGGACTTCTTTCAACTACACTACTGCAACAGATGATTCGCAGGTCATTTTGCTAACTTAGGGCGTAAAGGTATCGAATAACAAAGACTTAATAAAATTTTGGATGAACAATATTGGACAGAAGCCTATACTTTATTGAAAAAAATGCTTGAAATATTACATAAATATTTAATCCTCTATCGGAGGAGACAACTTCTTAGCCTCTCATGGAGAAGAGGACTTGATTCTTTGAGGAAATCCCCATACACTGAATAACTTAAAGATCAAAAATTTGAAAGACACTGCTTATTTTTTGAAGAGTTGGAGAAGTTTTCTGATGCCCTACATCTACTTCCTATCTCTCAATTTATAATAGCCGCGGACTTTAAACACGAACTCCAAATTTGGTTTTAGATGTCGTTACTGCATTCGTCACCTATTTTTGCTCTCAACTTTCCAGCTGTGACCATTATGGCTTGCCGGTCATGTGCTTGCCAGTTGGTATCCTCGGCTTTTCTGACTGTTGGCACCTTTGTCTTCTTCTACTGGTAATCTTCTTTTTGATTTTTTACATTTTGCGATTTTTTACCTCGTGTTGTAAAAATTCTTTTTTTTCTCTTTTCTGGTTTTGGTTCAGGTTTCTTTTGGGTTACCCAAATCTTTGTCCGAACAAGGGCTTTTCCTGTTTCTCACAATAAGGGCATGTGTTGTTATGCCATTGTCCGACATGCATCATGTTGCATGTCTTCTTCCGTGTGGCCTCTGTTGCAAGCAGCTTATTTTTCCAAATGAGCATTATTTTCTTCTTGAGTAAGCTCTCTGCAAACTCGATGTTTTTTCCTGTCATGAAATTTAATAGGAATGCTCCATTTAATTTATTTGAAAATATTTTAAACGAATACTTGACTTTGTCCATCTCAGTGAGAAAGACCCAGAACCCCCAAGCTCTTACAGTAGATATATCATCTTCACTGAGGGAAGATACCAGGGGAGCTTCTCCTGTGGTAGCCTTGACTCTGTTAAATGTTTCCATGTCCGGTCTCTGTAACTTGATAAAATGAAATGCTGATGAGACCTTTTCCTGCGATTTTTGCAGCTACTTAAATGAACTTAAGCTACACAATATCTCATCTTTTGAAGTGGGGATTGTTCTGCCATGCATCACAAACTGACCCACTGATCCATTCCGGAAGTTTTGAGATTTCCGAAAATCCTGTTGATAGAGTATGAACTGAAGTGAGGGCTCCAAAATCATACCAGTCTCGTACTTGTTCTGGGTTAGACCCTTCGAGCATCCTGGTCCTATTGTATTTTTTGGATGTGTCTGCGATGGTCTTGCTTGGATTAATTTCATTTTGAAAAATAAGTTTTTTCCCATGATCTCTGATAGCCCTACCAAGCAGAAACAGAAGATAAAGATTCATTAGTATTAACCTTAGAAGTGCCTGTCATTGGCCTAAGGATAATGTCTTCTTCTTTTACCCTATAGGTGCTGGGTTGACTAGAATTATCAGGAGTTTGCACTTCCTGTAACTCAACCTTTGATTTTTCACCAGAGTCTGGTGATGACCTTGTGCAAGCAATACACAAATCTACTCCTACAAGTCTAGAGCCTGTTTTTGAATTGCATGTTTAGATCCCTGCTCTCTTAATTCTCAGGCTATCACCGACGATGATGCCTTTCGAGTTGGTTCCAGGAAATCATTCCATAACGAACTTGTAGCAAGTTTGGTACTCCTGATGTCGATCTTGACACTGTCCAGATCAGCTTGTTGGACTTGGCTAGCTGTTTGGGCTTTAACCGTCAGCTATCCAAATCTTATCAATATCCTAAAGGTTTTCCCTGAAGTGCCTGAGTTTTACAATGATGGAGTCTGCTTCAGATGCCTCCATCCCTTGTCAAGAAATCTGCAAGAACATTTTCATGAGATTTGATGATGATAATATTATAACAATAATACTGGCATTCTGTTTGCCATCTAACAATACAGATTTTATTTGAGTTTGTCTTTTAAGAAAGCTTTAACATTCGTATTATCGACTTTTAAAGTAAATTCTTTAGCTAGGAAAAATAAAGGCCACTTCTTGAAAGCCTTCCAAACTGCAAAGAAAGTCTGGCTTGTTGTTCAATTAACAACCTTCCTGTATATCTACATGGTTCTTCACCAGTAGCTGTCTTATTCATGAGCACTGCTACCCTCTGTAATCATTGGCGTCTGTATAAACTACCAATTCATCTTTGTCTTGTGGGATTGCAAGCTTTGGCAGGTTATTGCAAATTTATTTCAACTCGCGAACTCTGTGGGTGTGAATTTTCTCCCATTTCCACTTTGAACTCTCGGTTTCCTTCAAAAGTGGTCAGAAAATTCTTTCTATATTTTGCAAGATCCTTAATGAAGATTCTTGCAAAATTAAAAACGCCTAAAAAGCTTTGAAGTTATTTCTTATCTTTAAGAATGTCAGGAAAATTGCGGATTTTTTCTACAATGTGTTATTGCAACTCAATACCTATTTCGTCAATAAGAGTTCCTAGAAATTCAATTTTATTGACAACTATGATGACTTTCTTTTCAGAAACCACTAAACCCTCTCTATGGCATGCATAAAATATTTAAATATGTGTCTGATATGATCCTGTGCCTTTTTGGATGCTATCAAAATGCCGTCTATGTAGACGAACATAAACTTTAGATAGTCTTTGAAAAGATTACCTATTTTTGTTTGGAATATCTGGTGTGCATTGGTAAGTCCTATAGGAAGTACATTCTAGATATGTTGTCCTTGTGTGTGGAAAATGCAGTGTATTTCTTTGAGTCATTTTATCTTAATTTGATAAAACCCAGATTTGCAATTGAACTTGGAAAACACTCTAACACCTTAATGCAATCAATTAAGTGTTCTCTACTTGGGATGTAATAACCATCAAATTGTAATATCCTGTTAATACCTTGATAGTTATAACCAACCTAGGTTTACCTCATTTTATCTCACCATGGTTTCTTACCAGAATACCAGGGCTACTATAAGCAGAGACTCCAAGCTCGATGAGTCTAAGATTAATATGCTCTTTGATGATCTCCTGCATATCTTTCTTATCCTCTATGTTCATTTGGATAGGCTTGTATAGGACATACTCATACTTGCATTCCTCTTTGACCTTTAGAGTAGCCTCGCTCTTGTTTCTATCCTACCATGCCAAAGGATTTTCACTGAAATTCCTCTGGATAACCCTCTTGTAATTCTCAAGAGAAAGTTTACTTTCTCTGTCCATGTCTAATGACCTGCACTCTTGTATTGCCTTCAAGATCCTAAGATCTTTTTCAAAAGCATCACTAAAACCTTGTTTTCTGAAAGACAAAAGAGCCTTACTAAATTTTCTTCGATCTTGCATTTTTTGATGAGTTAATTTGGCATCGTCACCATGTTTGTTGCGAAAATTTATGGACGTTATCCTGTTAAATGCCTTTTCTCTTTGCAAAATCTATATGTCACTACCATAGTTAGTAGTAGAAATCAACAGATTCTAGTGGTTATCCTGGACATATTTTGCAAAGGATTGGATGAAATTATTGCCTAAAAAAATATTTGCCCCCCTGTATCATGAAAGTAAATAGGAAGCGTCTTTACCATGAACCAAGGTGTTCCAAATGCTCCTCGAATAATGATTTTTGCTTCTCGTATAGCCTTATTGAGTACTAAAATTTTCTATGAAAAATCCCTTCCTGCAATAATGGGTAAGGATTCCGTAGCTTCACTGGGGAAAACATTGGATTTTGTCGTAAAAATCCTTGATCCTGAATCAATATATGCTGCAAAATATTCTGACTTATATTGTTCATACAACATACTGACAGATATGCATATAGAAAAGGGGCTAGTCATTTAATTCTAATGGTATAATTCCATACCATTACCTTTTCTTCCCCATGGTTTATGATCTTCGAGGAAACTTAACCCCAAAGTCATTATCCCATTTTCTCGTCCTGCAATTCCTGCAACAAATTTCTCATGGCCTGTTATTTCTAGCATACCTTCGTATTTTCCAACAACAGATTCTTGCAAATGATATAAGTCATCACAAGGAAAATAGTTTTCTTTTTCAGTGATGACAAATATAACTTTAATTTGTTTCCAGCCTTTAGGGCATCTAAGTTTCACATTGTTATCCCTAATAGCACGAGGGGTTAAGGCTTTTAATAGCTACTGATCTTTTCCTTTGTAGGCAGTAATCCTATCTTCTGAAAGGACATCCTACTACATATATCAGTTCTAGAACTAATAGTTCGATCTAAAACTGGTGATCTTTTATCAAGATATCAACACCACCTATTTTAGGTATCCTAATTGGGTCTGCTGTCATTACCTTAGCGAATTCCTTGAAAATTCTAGAAATTTCAATATACTATTTCCTAAGGAATAAGTCCGAATGGTGAGTGTTGGAAAGGGCATAAGCTATTCTAGTATGTTATAGTATAGGCCTATTCTCATTTTCTATGAGATATTTTCTTTTAAAATCCTGATTAACGGTTAAGACTCGACTGAAATCTTGGTCTGCTAGCTGTATGTTATCCTAGGATGAATGTCAAACATCAGTTTTCCTGCATACAGATTTCCTATCATTGTCCCAAGACAACCATCTATTAAGTTATTGATTCCTCTATCCATTATGATAAATGTAATTCTGAATCAATTCCTTCCTTAAAAGTTGCTTTGATTACTACTGCAAGAGCTCCTATGTGGATCCATTTCATAGTGACCACTACTTCTTCCCTGAGTTTAATTAATTCTTCAAGAATATCTTCTATAGGAAGAAGCTGCATTTCCATCACATTACTAGTATGTTCCATATGAATTGCAAACTCACTTGAACTTACTTTGTAGATTATATGATGTTTTCTTTGGTTCAGTCCTATCTAGTTAAGGATTCTACCGATCCCTCCAATCCTGAAATCGTCGTATGGGCTGAGATTTGAGTCCTGTCTCATGATTCTTTCCATAATTTTGTTTGTCATAATCGATCTTGAAAAGAATCCTAATAGGCTATATGATGTTTGAAGCCTATCTCCTTCATTGTAATTATTCTGACTCGATTGAAGATCCATTCGAATCACTTTCAATTTCTTCCTCGTAGATGCTGAAAGAATCGGGTACGGCTCGGGAACGCAACGGAAGCGTAAAAATGTTAATTAAATCATAATATTAAACGGGTTCAAAGGGGTGTTCCCTTTGATGTTCCCGGGCGTTTGGTGTTTGTCATAGAATAAATAAAGAAGGACAAGATGCTGGACATGTGGCTAAAGGAAGAAAACAAAAAGATACATGAAAATGTAAAGAAAACCTACCTTTTTGTTTACTACATGTATAACCGGTATGTGCGTTGTTTCCTTTCCGTTTCTCCTTCCGTTCACTTGAGAATTCAATGTAGAACTCCTCTAGTTTGTCCACACCACACTATAGAATAGATCTCTAATATATTGCTAGATAGATATAGAGAAGTGAAGAACAAACACTTCCAAAACAACACTATTGATTAGTGCTTTTGAAATGTTTTAGTTCAAACCTTTCCAAAAGGTATGAACACAAAAAGAAGAAATTTTCAGAGATTTTGGAGAGCTTCTTGATGGAAATTTCGTGCAAGACATAGGCATTCAAGTTATGTGAATGGTTTTTTGTATGTAGTGTTGTTGAATTCAAAATTCAACTTCTATAGTTAACTTCCAAAGTAACCTACATACACACACCATTATCTACATAACCATGCATCATTATAGGAAATAAAACCACCCACCAAACCATATAAATGCTGGACACGTGTGCCTCACATGTTGAAGATTTTAATTCTTCCTTCACTTGCTATAAATTGAATTTTTCCGTGGACTAGGACTACTAGTCTTGGACTTTTATTTAATCTAATTAAATTAAGTCCGAACAAAGACCATTGGGCATTAATTAATCCAACTAATCTCAATCCAATTGACGTCCATAAGTTTAATTAATCCAACTAATTTCCAATTAACCATTAATCGAAAAACGCCCGTCACCATGGGTGGTCGTCTAGCAACGGTCCATGGCACTAGAGACTAGGTGAATGTTGGCGTGAACGTTTAGGCTCCCGAGTTCCATACGAGTACGGTCCTTCCATCATCTATCTCCCGGTCTAAGTCTAGGGCATGGAATTGAGCGTCGGTTCCCATCCTGGACTAGACAACTATGCTCAATAACTCGAGACACGTTTTCTCTATTGATCGACGTAGGAAACCATTCGCCACTCGACCAATCGCTGTGGCCACAGACTTAAAGAGCTTAAACCGTCTCAGAGCGCATAGGAGATTCGACTGTCATATTCTGCCAGGTGACGTATCCTATCTTGGAATCCACCGTCCTCAATACATATTCCAACTGCACTGGATAAAGCTTATGATGAACGTATCCTAGATACGTACATCTCTTGCCAGGCCCTAGATACAGCCTTCATATGCATGTGACTGCCATGATTCCTCAAGTTCAAGGACTAATCTCGTACTATCGGAGCCGGGAATTCCAGTCGTACCGACCAAGCCTCCAAGGCTTTCATATGACGATTCCCGCGAGTTAGTTCAGTCAGCTGACACCCTTGTCAACTAACCCACTAATATTGCATAGATGTCCAACGTCTATCGCCGATGAAACACGACACTCATCCAATGAATGCAATCTTTAGTGAAAGTCTCTATAGGACCCTCGATGCCCTGTCTCGAGGTCCTCAACTTGGAACATTCCAGACCAACCCTCAGAAGTTGGTTTCATAGCTGCCATCCAATGCGCAACTCAACTACATGGGTTATCCAATTGATCTGTGGGCATTTGTTGTGACGTTAAAACATCGTTTAACGTAATCAGTAAGCACAACAAACACATAGTGCCACGAATGAATACTTACTATATTCATCAAGTCAATAAAGATTGCTAAATAGTACCCAAAACTGCCAATCCAATTGGCTTTCTGGTCACCTATTCTAACAATCTTCCACTTGGCCTAAAGCCAATCACCCATGTTGCTCAGACTTATCTAAGCATGAGTAATCTACGATATCCGGCTTGGTCTCATGGGTCTACCTTATTTCTGCCAAGATGATGCGGTCCAACTGCACGTCACCTCTTCATACCATTGCTCCAAGCAGATGGTACTGTCTAAGAATTTTCCTGGATCCATGATGAGATCTCGGTCCTATAGTTTGCGCTACAGCCATGTCGTTATCCTCCAAGGTAACTACTGGTTAGCCCGTGCTAGGCACCACACCCAACCATTGGATGTGGTTTTTCATCCAAACCACTCTCCGGAGCAACTTCTAAAGTTGCCATACATTCAACTTTCATGGTCCGTCGTGGTGTCCCGCTTGATACCTTTCCAAGCCACCACCTTACCATTAAGCCTGAATATATGTTCATACTGAGACTAGATATTATTCACATGATCCTGGAAGCTAGTATTGCTATAGCCTTCCAGAATCAACTCTCCATAGAACTTCCATCAAGAACACTTCTTTAATCCTTATTCAGGTATTAAAGACTGTTCTCAATAGCAGTCTACTGCCTTCTTGGTACACACTCGATTTTTGTTGTTACGCCCAAAGCATACACAACATCAGGTCTAATGCACCAAACAACATACCCATGTTGCCTGCGGCAAAGACGTAGGGGATGTCAAACATCTGAGCTTCCTCATCAGCCAACCCTGACTGAGTCTTAGATAGCTTAACCCTATACATAGGAATACAATTCCTATCATGGAGAATTGCGTGAACAACGTTCGTGTTTCAGTGTTTCCTAACATCTTAAATTCATTCCAAATGAATAAGACGTTACACACTTTAAACACTAGGAACACAACTAAACTCCCACTGACCGTCAAGCTCGTTACTGATCGAGTCATACTCCGTATGAACTCATCAAAACGAATATTCCAGTTACATGGAGTTCCTAACCTAGTTTGAATTCCACGCCAAATCGCACGGCTCCAAGCCATTGATTCGGTCCAATGTCCAACATTGCTTCTCCTTATGTATTTTGGGTTATAATCCAATTAACCGGACTGATCCAGAAACCTGTGCCTCTCAGTTATCTAGGATATCCTGATCATCCTTAGGAGAAGTAGAATATAGTCAGTGGGTAAACCTGAAAGATTGTGGATCGTCCCGGGAAATAGCGCGAATGCGGAAGCACGGTAAAAAATTAAATACAAAAATTAAAACATGCTTTTAATAAAATAAAAGAACACGTTCAAGGGGTGTACCCTTGAAGTTCCCGGGCGTTTGGTGTATCTCATGAATTAAAAGCATAAAAGGAATCATGGAGGCCATAGGATTAAAAATAAAGAGAAACGAAAATTTAAACCGGAACATACCGATTGTCGTTTTCGTCTTCTAACCAGTACTCGCGTTGTTCCTCGATTTGCTCCAAGTCTCGTATGTGAGACTCTCCAAATAGTAACACGCAATCCACCCACGTAACTTGCACGTCGTGCTAGCGAACGAACAAGTATTTTGGAGAGGATGAATTAAACACACGTTATTAATTAACGGTATTAATGCTCCTAAGTTCAATTGTTCCAAGAACAAAAGAACAAGAAATTATTTTCTTGTGAGAGAGAGAGAGAGAGGGCGGACGAGTAGGGGAGAGGGAGAGCCGAAATTGTGAGTGTGTGTGTGTGTGTTGGAATTTCATCACTCCTCAAATAGTGAGGGGCTAGGACTATTTATAGAGGAGGAGTTTAATCCTCTTTAAACTCCAACTCTAAAGAAGACTATTTTGACTAGGATTTTGACCTAGTCAAAGTCCTAGTCAAAGTAGTATTTGACCTAGTCAAATTAATCCTGGCCATCCATCTCTCCCTCTCCATCTCAACCATTAATTTAATTTAATGGAATATTTAAAACC
Organism: Sesamum alatum; assembly: GCA_034509735.1. Lineage (NCBI taxonomy): Eukaryota > Viridiplantae > Streptophyta > Magnoliopsida > Lamiales > Pedaliaceae > Sesamum > Sesamum alatum. The sequence goes on from JACGWO010000003.1 coordinate 51,295,198, forward strand.
TATTTAAATATTCCAAAGGCCAAAAAAATAAATATAATAAATATAAATATTTATTCTACACCTATTAAATTAATTTTCTAATAAATCTAATTTATTAGATTAATCCCTTTTATCAAATAAAAGGAATTAATTCTCCAAGAAAATAAAGGACCAGATTAAATCCAATTTAATCATTCATTTTTCTCCAATATTTAATTCTAAATTAAATACTTAATGTGTGTGGATTGTGTGTGACTCTTTAGGTTCACCTTTCAGCTAGACTTGGTCACATTCCTAGAATCTGTCCGTTACCATGGGTGGCCATCTAGCAACGGTTCATGGCACTAGAGACTAGGTGAATATTCGGGGATGAACATTTAGGCTCTAACAGTACACTTGTCCTTCTGTCTACGGTCTCACCACTTAGGGTCTAGGGCACGGAAAATGCAGGTACCCATTTTGGACCTAAGTGTCGGTCTGTCTTTACTAAACGCCGCAAGGGAAACCTTCCCTTCTGTTCAGTTACTGTGGCCACAGATTTTACGAACAAGACACAGAGCATACGTGAGACTCAACTGTCAATGCCTTTGACAGGAGACAGATCCTTTCTTGGAAACTACTGTCACTACCAGAGCTGCACTAGACATGGCTTATGACTACTCAAGTGCTTCTTGGCAATCTCTCACCATATCTAAGATACAGACCTGATATACAGGTAAACTCAGCAGTTCCTCAAGTCAAAGGACTTGACCTGTACTGTGGGAACAGGGAACACATGTCATACCTAGTCGACCCTACTCAAGGTCCTCCGTAAGACGGTTCCCGCGAGTCACCTCAGTCAGCTGCTTCCTAGCAGGCTAACCCACTAACACTGCTTTGACGACCCTCGTCCCCCGTCGATGAAATACGACAATAGATGCTTAGTGCAAGTCTCAAGGAGAATCTCGGCACCCATTTTCGAGATTTCTTGACTTGGAGATTTCCGGACTGATTCGGCGGGACTGATTTCATGGACCTACCTCCGAGCATAGTCCCAGTCCCCAAAATATATTTTCAGTTCGTGGGCTTTGTTTGCGTAGTGAACAGATATGAAATGCAGATAAAGTGAACATAAACAAAGTAATGCCAAATGAATTCACTTATTTATTCATTAATAAATTTATCAAAACACTGAAATTGTCTAGACATAGGTTACATTTTGCCCGCCAAGATTGGCTATATGGTCACCTATTCTAACATAAACTTGATTTCAAATGATGTTTGCAATATTGTACTGAGGTGTCGCTCTACTTGATTCCTCAAGGAGCTATTCCCCACACCGGTTATCCTCTGAAATCCAATTTCCCTTAGGACAACACATAAACCTGTGTAAACCTAGTTTGCCTCCCACTAGTCCCTTGACGTATGCAAGACCATCCTACATACTCAAGTACTTTGTAGGATACAGGCTTGCCATGCCATATCCAATATGGTATCTGGGCCACGATCTTTAGAAAGTGTCATGTTTTACAACTTGGCTACTATCTTAAGAACACGCCTAGATGGCCCAAGGTAGTTCAGTGAAAACACCGATCGAACCATGTCCTACAAGGTTCGATTCCTCCTTTATCAGAGACACCGTTCAATTGTGGCGTTCCAGGAAGAATTGGACTGAGTGAGAATTCCATTCCCATTTAGATACATCAAGAGCTCCTACTATATACACATCACTCGATCCAATCGAAGGTTAATTTTGCAACCAATTTGGTTCCCACTTCAAATCTAATTCCCTGAGCCTTCCAAAGGCCCTAGACTTGTGAACCCTCTTCTGGTCTTGTGTCTTCAGTGACCCACAGATGTCTGACTGGATCCAATCCAACAGACCACTAGCAAGCATACTTTGTCCTACAGAGAGCTTCTTGGCCATCTTCCTGCTCAGGAAGGACTTGCAAGCTAGCAGGCTCAAATTGTCTATTTCTAGACTCCTTGAATCTACTAACCTCCTTATCCTATCTAGAGGAATGTGACCTAGCTTTGCATGCCAAATTTGTGAGTTTATCTTGATTATCCATTACATCATTTGTTTGAGCATTCATAATCTAATTATCGGATAGTATTGAAACAATTATGCAAATAACCTAGCAGACAAGAATAATCATTTTTTGTCAAATAAAAGAAGCTTTGATTGATCAAAAACATATAATCCTTATTGTGCAACAATAGAAAAACATAATTTGATCATGCTAGGTTACATAATTGTGACCTATCAACTCTATCCTAATATGATCACTAATAGCTAAGCCTTACTAGTCCTATAGCTTCTATGGCAATACCCCAGCCATTGCCTAGCTTCAGAACCATCTCCGTCTCAGCCTTCTACTCCTTTCCATCACCTGCAAACCATTTGCAGATATGAGCTCTACAGGTGGTATCCACTACCCAAGAGTAGAATAATAATCATGTTAAAGCTCAAATCAAATGTACCTTGGTTGGAGAGGAGTTTAGGACATACCCTATTCCAATGCCCCTTATCACGACAATATGTGCAAACATCCTTTGCAATCCTTGACTGCCGAACCACCTTCCTCTTTCCTTTGCCCATGCCCAGCATAGCAACAGGAGTGCTCTGTGCGCTTGCAGTGGCTGATTCTGTCTTACCCTTCTTCCTCTTCCACCGTCCGGCCCCTTTGTCTTTCGCTCTTGAGGTCGAAACCTCCCCCACCAATACCGACGATGCAGACTTTTCAATCGTTGCCTCGTATTGGACCAACATGTTCATCAACTCATGACGGTCTTTTTCAAGCCCATTCATGTTATAGTTAACGATAAACGGGTCAAAAGAGGGAGGAAGAGACTGAAGGATCACGTCGATATACGTTTCTTTTCCAAGATCAGCTCGGAGGCCTTTGAGCTTCTCCACTAGGGTTAACATCATCACTCCATGCTGGTGTACAGACAACCCTTCTATCATCCTAGCTCCGAAAAATGCCTTCGTCGCAGCATATCTAATATGCCGATCCGGTACCACTTAAACGTCTTTCATGCGGAGCATTATCGAGTTGACATCATGCAGTCGATCATACTGTTTCTGGATCTCATTAGTCATGGATGTCAGTATGATGCTGCAGACCTTGCGGTTGTCCTCTTGCCATTCATTGAACGTCAAACGCTCTTCTGACGAGGACCCCTCCGGCAAGATCCGAGGAAGAGGCTTATCCAGAACATAAGCCTGGTTTTCAAAATCGAGGATAATCCTCAAATTTCGCAGCCAATCGTTATAGTTTGTTCCGTCAAATTTATTAGTCTCAAGAATAACGAGTGGATTCTTAGACATCTACATTCAAAATGTAAAGCAGAAATTTAGTAGAATATTATCATATTGAATTCAAGTTAAGACTTGGTCTTTAGTCATTAACCCCTCCTACTATTTCTTCAAAAAGCCCACCACTCTCAAGTGGGGTTTTCGGGAAACCATTTCCTAGTGGGCTTGGAGTCCACAAACGCAATTCTCCATGCCCCGCTTTTACGATTCACATGGGAAAGGCTTTATGGGAGGTATCCAATATCATTCTTATCCAATGAGATCCCCAAGATATTTTGCCTCGCCTCTTCACATGATCCCAAGGACTCCAAGCGAATCATGTTACTTAGCGTTAGGCCCGACCCATCAACCAAGTGAATATCTCAACTATTGCCCCCCACGACTCGTGAGACAGGGAAATAGGAGTATATTCCATTCGTTCACAACAACAATGCAACTTTCTTCCATTCCAAACGTGCCACGACCCGTGAGACCACGAATGGGTGAAAGTAGCTTCCTCACTACATTGCTATGGATGGAAGGCTTGGAATAATCAAACCATTTGATTCTAATTCCATTTTGGGCCTAATATTTACTTCGACCATCCAAGTGAGAGTTATAGTGTTTATTAAGACCGAGACCTCATCATTATTAGTGTTTTGCATGCTCAAGTTTTAAACATTTAATGTAAATAGATGTATTCCAAACACAACATATATCAAAGCATTAAAACATTAAACACATGCAAAAGAAGCCTAGCACACCCCTGTAGGATGATCACAAGCCCGTTCCTAAATGATCCACTGAGCCCGCAGTGGATCTATGGTCAATCTAGGGTAAGCCTACACTACTACAATTTTTACATCCCATTATCATTCTAATGGGGCTTGTAAAATCCTCCTTTGTTCTTTTTGACCTTCCACCATGTTAGAATAGGTGACCATGTAAGCCAATTTTGACAGGAATATGTAACCTATGTCTAGACAATTTCAGGTGTTTGATAAACATTTATGAATAAAGAAGTGAAAATTCATATGGCAACACTTTGTTTACGTTCACTTATATCTGCTATTACATATCTGTTCACTACGCAAACAAAGCCCACGGACTGAGAATCGATTTCGGGGACTGGGACTACGCTTGGAGGTAGGTCCATGAAATCAGTCTTACCGAATCAGTCCGAAAATCTCCCAGTCAAGGAATCTCGAAAATGGGTACTGGGATTCCCTTTGAGACTTGCACTAAGCATCTGCTGTCGTATTTCATCGACGGGTGACGAAGGTCGTCTAAGCAGTGTTAGTGGGTCAGCATGCTAGGAAGCAGCTGACTGAGGTGACTCGCGGGAACCGTCTTACGGAGGACCTTGAGTATGGTCAGCAAGGTATGACGTGTATTCCCGGTTCCAACGGTACAGGTCAAGTCCTTTGACTTGAGGAACTGCTGAGTTTACCTGTACATCAGGTCTGTATCTTAGATATGGTGAGAGATTACCAAAATACTCTTGAGTAATCATAAGCCTTGTCTGTGCAGCTCGGGTGTACAGAGTGACAGTAGTTTCCAAGAAAGGATCTGTCCTGTCAAAAGGCATTGACAGTTGAGTCTCATGAATGCTCTGTGTCTTGTCCCTAAAATCTGTGGCCACAGTAACTGAACAGAAGGGAAGGTTTCCCTTGCGGCGTTTAGTAAGGACAGACCAACACTTAGGTCCAAAACGGGTACCTGCATTTTCCGTGCCCTAGACTCTAAGTGATGAGACCGAAGACAGAAGGACAAGTGTACTGTTAGAGCCTAAATGTTCATCCCCGATTATTTCACCTAGTCTCTAGTGCCATGGACCATTGCTAGATGGCCACCCATGGTAACGAACGGATTCTAGGAATTTGACCAAGTCTAGCTGAAAGGTGAACCTAAAGAGTCACACACTATCCACACACACTTAGTATTTAATTTGGAATTAAATATTGTAGTAAAGGAATGATTAAATTGGATTTAATCGGGTCCTATATTTTCTTGGAGAAATTAATTCCTTCTATTTGATAAAGGGAATTAAATTAATAAATTAGATTTATTAAGGGAATTAATTTAATGGGCCTACAATAAGTATTAATATTTATTTATTATATTTATTTGGCCTTTTGGAATATTTAATAGGATTTAAATATTCCATTAAAATAAATTAATGATTGAGATTTAATGGGAGAGATCAAAGGCTAGGATTGAATTTGACAAGGTCAAATTCTACTTTGAATAGGACTTTGACTAGGTCAAAATCCTAGTCAAATTAAGCTGCTAAAGAGGTGGAGTTTAAAGAGGATTAAACTCTTCCTCTATATATACCCCTAGCCTTGCACCTTTTGAAGGATGATGAAATTCCAACACACACAACACACACTCGTTTCTCTCCCTCTTACCTCTCGTCCGCCCCCTCTCTCTCTACAAGAAATATATTTTCTTGTTCTTTTGTTCTTGGAACACTAGAACATTGATGAATCAATACCGTTAATTCATAACGTGTTGTTGATTCATCCACTCCAAAAATCATACTTGTTCGTTACTAGCACGACGTGCAAGATACGTGGGTGGATCGTGTGTCACGATTTGGAGGGTCTCAAGAACGAGATCTTAGTGCAAAACGGGGAACAACGCGTGTAGCCGTTGAAGACGAAAACGACAACGGGTAGGTCTCGTTTTAATTTTTCGTCTCTTTTATTTTTTCTCCCTATGGCCTCCGTGACTATTGTATGTTCTTTATATCATGAGATACACCAAACACCCGGGAATCTCAAGGGTACACCCCTTGAGCGTGTTCTTTATTTATTAAAACATGCTTTAAATTTTCGTATTTTATTTTATACTGCGCTTCCGCATTCGCGCAATTTCCCGGGATGATCCACGATTCCTTTCAGTAGTATCAGAGCCCGGTTCGGTGTACAGGCCTAGGGTTTATGTGCATTTTAAGCATGAAACGTGATATTGGCATGTTTCTAATTAAATCTTGATTTTCTTGATTTTAGAGAATGTCGTTTTATTGCTTTCATTCGTGTGAATTTCTGCATGTTGGTATTTTTCTGTTTTTTCTTAGGAAACGGGGTGGAAAAATTCAACGGAAAACGAGAAACGCCGTAGCCGGCTAGCCGGGAGGGCTGGCTGCGCGCAGCCGCATGCTGCCGGTAGGGCAGACGCGCGCAGGCAAGGGAAGCCTGCGCGCGCCCGTCCAGCCGGTCGCACAGCGGGCAGAGCGCAGCCAGGTTGGTTGTGCGCAGGCGCGCACGCAGACGGAGGTGTCTGCGCGCGCGCGCCCGACAGACGTGCCCAGTGCACGTCTGCGCGCGCACTGCGCAGGGATAAGGGCGCGGCCGGCAGCCAGCAGGCCAGCGCACGCGCGACGGTCTGCCGGAACGCCAGGCCGCGAAGCACGCTGCCGGCGAGGCGTGCGCGCACGCAGGCAGCGGCCTGCGCGCGCGCAGGGGCGGCAGGCTGAGCCTACTGCCCTCTGTGCACCGGCAGGCCGCTGCCGTCGGCGGCGCCGGCGGGCGGTGCTGCTGCTAGGGTTTTAAAACCCTAGTAGTGTTTTCTTTTATTTTTTAATTTATTTTCAGTTTTAATTTTGAATTAATTCTGAAAAATCGTTTTTTGGGTTCAATTATGCCTAATTTTCTAATTACATTATTTTAGGAGTAGAATATATTGGATTTGGAATCCTGGGGTTATTTTGCTTAAAATAATGAGGAAAGGTTTTCCTGAAACGAGAAAATATTATTACCAATATTTGTGTTTTATTTTTCACACGTTACGAACATGTTCATTTATTACTTATTTTGAATATTTATGATTGAAAATCATGAATTGTCGGTATATTTGTAATTATATGATTAGATCATGTGATTATGTGTGTTGGAGGGAAATGGATGATCACGAGCCCTAGATCGAATGTATGGTTTAATTTATGTTGGGCCTGTGTGCCTCTTTTACTGCTTTCTCCTTCTCTCTTTGTAGTTGCCTTGGAATAATAAGGCATTCTACCTCCCTCCTTATGTACCCCCCCCCCCCGGGTTTTCGCTGGGGTTTCTATTTTTAATATGTAATGAGAGTTGACTAGGAGTCAGGTTTCTTTTTTTTGTAATTGATGGAGAAGAAGGAAGGACCACATGGAGAGCCCAGACGGGAGGTCCCTTGGAGTTTTCCATTAAGTGAAGAAAGAGAAAAGTGAAAGATTATGTGGATCGTCCCGGGAAAAGCGCGAATGCGGAAGCGCGGTATAATTAAAAATTAAAACGGAATTTAAACATGCTTTTAAATTAAAAAACACGTTTCAAAGGGTGTGCCTTTGAAATTTTCCCGGGCATTCGGTGTATCTCATGAACGTATAACATAAAATAAATCATGGAGGCCATAGGGTTGAAAATTAAAGAGGGACGAAAATTTAAAACGAGACCTACCCGTTGTCGTTTTCGTCTTCAACGGCTACACGCGTTGTTCCCCGTTTTGCACCAAGATCCCGTCTTTGAGACCCTCTAATTCGTGACACACGATCCACCCACGTATCTTGCACGTCGTGCTAGCAACGAACAAGTGTATAATTTTGGAGTGGATGAATCAATAACACATTATCAATTAATGGTATTGATTCATCAAGATTCTAATGTTCCAAGAACAAAAGAATCAAGAAAACTATTTTCTTGAGAGAGAGAGAGGGCGGACGAGAGAGATGGGAGAGAGAGAGAAACCGTGTGTGTGTGTTGTGTGTGTGTGTGTTGGAGTTTCATCATCATTCAACTTGTAGGATGCTAGGGGTTTATATAGAAGAGGAGTTTTAATCCTCTTTAAACTCCTCTTTTAAGAACTCTAATTTGACTAGGATTTTGACCTAGTCAAAGTCCTAGTCAAAGTAGTGTTTTGACCTAGTCAAAACAATCCTAGCCATCCATCTCTCCCATTAATCTCAACCGTTGATTTAATTTAATTTAATGGAAATATTTAAAACCTATTTAAATATTTCCAAGAGGCTAAAATAAATACAAATATTATTTAAGCCCATTAAATAAATCCTTTTGATAAATCTAATTTATCAATTTAATTCCTTATATCTAATAGAAGGAATTATTTCTCCAAGAAAAATAAAGGTCCCGATTAAATCTAATTTAATCATTCCTTCACTCCAATATTTAATTCCAAATTAAATATTTAATTGTGTGTGGATAGTGTGTGACTCTTTAGGTTCACCATTCAGCTAGACTTGGTCGGATTCCTAGAATCCGTCCGTTACCATGGGTGGCCATCTAGCAACGGTCCATGGCACTAGAGACTAGGTGAAATATTCAGGGATGAACATTTAGGCTCTAACAGTATGCTTGTCCTTCTGTCTTCGGTCTCATCACTTAGTGTCTAGGGCACGGATAACGCAGGTACCCATCTTGGACCTAAGTGTCGGTCTGTCCTCACTAAACGCCGCAAGGGAAACCTTCCCTTCTGTTCAGTCACTGTGGCCACAGTTTTAGGGACAAGACCTAGAGCATACATGAGACTCAACTGTCAAAACCTATTGACAGGAGACAGATCCTTTCTTGGAAACTACTGTCACTTTGCACACCAGGACTGCACTAGACATGGCTTATGACTACCAAAGAGAATTCTGGCAATCTCTCACCATATCTAAGATACAGTTCTGATGTACAGGTAAACTCAGTAATTCCTCAAGTCAAAGGACTTGACCTGTACCGTTGGAACCGGGAATACTCGTCATACCTTGCAGACCATACTCAAGGTCCTCCGTAAGACGGTTCCCACGAGTCACCTCAGTCAGCTGCGTCCTAGCAGGCTAACCCACTAACACTGCTTAGACGATCCTCGTCACCCGTCGATGAAACACGACAGCAGATGCTTAGTGCAAGTCTCAAATGGAATCCCGGTACCCATTTTCGGGATTCCTTGACTTGGAGATTTCCGGACTGATTCGGGAAGACTGATTCCATGGACCTACCTCCAAGCGTAGTCCCAGTCCCCGAAATCGAATCTCAGTCCGTGGGCTCTGTTTGCGTAGTGAACAGATATGGAAAAATAGGTGCAAGTGAACACAAACAAAGTAATGCAAAATGAAAATTCACTTCTTTATTCATTAATGATTTATCAAAACACTTATAATTGTCTAGACATAGGTTACATAAACTCGCCAAAATTGGCTTACATGGTCACCTATTCTAACAAAAAGAGACCAAGGCCCATCATCATGTGTTGGAATAGGTGACCAGAAAGCCAATAGGTTTGGCAATTTGTAACCTATCCGACAACTTGATGTGAATGTAATATTATTATGTGATGAATAAGATGAGTGTTCGTCACCAATGGTACCTTCTTTGTTGCGCTCATCTTACATTTGTTAAAATAGTGTTTAACTTATATCGCAACAAAGCCCACAGACCATGGATAACAACTCGTGCAGTTGGGCCACGCACTGGATGGTGGTCATGAAACCAACTGATTAAGAGTTGGGTCTGAAACGTTCCAAGTCGAGGACCTCGAGACAGGGCATCGAGAGTCCTATTGAGACTTGCGTTAAGAGTCGTGTTCATTGGATGAGTGCCGTGTTTCATCGGCGACAGGCGTGGGAGGCCTACACGATCTTGATGGGTTGGTCGATAGGGGTCGAGCCGACTGGACTGACTCGCGGGGATCATCATATGAAAGTCTTGGAGGCTTGGTCGGTATGATTGGTTTTCCCCGGTTCCGATAGTACGGGAGTAATCCTCAGACTTGAGGGATCATGGCAGTCGCGTGCACAGGACGGCTGTATCTTGGATCTGGCGAGAGGTAATCATTCTGTAAGATGATTATCATAAGCCTTGTCCAGTGCAGTCAGAATGTGTAGCGAGGACGGTGGATTCCAAGAAGAGGATCCGTCCCCTGTCAGTATGTGACAGAGGTATCTCCTATGCACTCGGAGACACGTTCATGCTGTTTGAAGCTGTGGCCACAGTGGTTGGTCGAACAGGGAACGGTTTCCTGTGTCGACACAATGAAGCATACGTGGTCTCGAGTATTAAGCATAGATGCCTAGTCAAGGATGGGAACCGACGCCTAATTCCATACCCTAGACTAAGGCCGGGAGACGGTAGATGGAAGGATCGTACCCGTACGGAATCGGCGCCTAAATGTTCACGCCAATTCACCTAGTCTCTAGTGCCATGGACCGTTGCTAGACGGCCACCCATGGTAACGGGCCCTTGTGGAACACGGGCCCAAGTCTAGGGTGAACCTAAAGGGTCACACACAAATCACCGAGGAGGTTGAGAGATCGACTTGGAGTCAATCTCGAAGGATAAAATAAGTAATTGGATTACTTAAGGGAAAGTCCATTGGATGGACGGGCCGATATTGTATCGGGCTTTCATTTAATCGGTAAATTGGATTTTCGATTAAATATGGAAAGTTGAGATGTTGAGGATTAAAAGATCAACGGGAATAAATTGGATTTAATATTGGGTTCGTCGTAATTGGATTACGATAAAACCCGGTCCGTTAAATTATACCCGAGAGGAGAAATAATTCCTAATTTGGAATAGGAAGAAGTTGGACTTCTTCCCTTAATTAAACATAGCCGACATGCTCCCTTGGAGGAAGCAAAATCAGTTATGTTGCATGTTAGGTGGTATGTTGACTTGTCTCATTTGGAAAGAGACAAATCAACTCCAATCAAGCTCTTCCCTTTTGGTATGATTTGATCATACCATAAATTTTGGTAGGCTTGATTGAAGAATTGATGATGATTGATTGGAATGAATCTAGACATCCTTGGATGAACCTAGACACATTACAATAATCACATTAATTATGTAAATATATTAGAATATACAACACCTAGCATAAGTGATTCATTATTCATCTTTTTCTAGGAGAAAGAGAAGGCAAAAATCCTCTCCTCTCTCTCAAAAATTTCGTGCTCCCTCCCTCTCTTACACTTGTGTTCTTCACTTGATTTTGAATCAAGAAGAAGAACAAAGTAAGTTTAAGAGAACACTAATTCATAGTGTTCTTCTCTTAAACCGATTCCTTCCTAAACCCGTTCTTTTCTAGCAAGAAGAACGTGTGTTTCTTCTGGTGTGATGTGGATCACCTTTGGAGAATCCATACGTTTGGATTTCGTGAGCATTCCGGAGAAGGAACAACGCTAGTATCCGGGAGCATACGCTAAACAATCAAAGGTAACGGTTTATTACGCTTTGATTGATTTCATTTGTATATCTATGCCCTATGTGTTTTAATATATGTTTTAATATTTACACATCCTACATCGAATGCCCGGTTGAGCACCCAAGGGTACACCCCTTGGGATTCGCGTAATTTGAATTTGATTTAAATTAACGCACAATTTCTCGCCTTTCTCGCTTCCGCTCGCGCTCCGGGCGGATCTGCTTGTCCTTCAAGTGGTATTAGAGCCCAGTTCGATGTAAGGGGCATAGATCTATGTGTTTGGCATGATCTACTTGCTTTTAAATGGCTTTATTGGCATGTTAGATTACATAAAGACATGAATAATATGATGATTCAATTGTTTTGGATTTAATGGACTTTTGGCATGCTTAATTTTGTTAGATTGGATTAAAATTGCATGCTTATTTTTCAGAATAATATTAATTTTATTGTGCTGAAACAGTTTTGAAAAACAAAAAAACAAAAAAATTGGTCGGGCCGGCAGTGGCCGCACGCAGGCGGGCGCCTGCGCGCGCCATGCGCGCGGACGCTGCGCACAGGCGCGCGCGCGCGCTGTGCGCAGCCGGCCGCTGCTGGCCGAGGGCCAGCGCGCGGCACAGCGCGCGCGCGCGGGCTGCCTTGTACGCGCGGGCGGCCGGCCAGCATAACGGCTGGGCCGTTTTTCGACTTTTTTCGAAAAATTCGATTTTCTGTATTTTCTGCACAATATTCTGAAAATATGTTAATTTTGCATTTTTGATTTTGGGATAATTGGATTATTCCTTGAATTAAATTTGCTTAATTAATTTGGGATTAATACATGCATTGGATTCATTGTTTAAAATGTCCATTAAATTGAAAATTTGAATTTTGCATATTATTTGTATATTTATGCTTTTGTGATGTTGGACATCACTTGGATATTTGGAATATCCATTGGTTTTATTGCATGATTGTTTGGAATAATTATGTTATATGTGAGTTGATGGAATCAACATGGGATGATCACAAAGCCCTAGACCTTGTGTATGGATGAATGAATGTTTATTTATTTTCTGTTGGGTGGGGCCTGCGTGCCTCTTGTTTTTGGACTATCATCTCCCGTATTTTCAGCCTCATGATGTTAAGGCTTGTTTTCTTTATTACCGATGTATTACTTTCAGTTGTAATGAGAGTAGAAAGGATTGGTGAGGTTTCAATTTTAACAAGCAATTGGAGTCGGAGACCCCAAGGAGGAGCATCAAGGCGTGAAACAAGAAGCACCTCAAGGCCCATTGGAATGACAATGGGTTTATTATTATTGTAATAATTTAGGACCACCCTAGACAGACCATAGACTCACTGCGGGCTCAGTGGGTCGCATAGGTTGGGCTTGTGATCATCCTAACAGGGGTATGCTATGTTTTCTGCATGCGGCGTATTTATTTATCGCTTTAAATATTGGATATTTTATGCATGCTAAAACACAATAATGTGATGAGGTCTCGGTCATACACAAACTCTCATTTGGTTGGACCAAATTAAATATTAGGCCCAGAACGGACTTGGATCAAAATGGTATTTTGGTTTGTCCGAGCCTTCCATCCACAGCAATGTGGTGAGGAAGCTACCACTACCCAAGTGTGGTCTCACGAGTCGTGGCACACTTGGACTAGGGGAAAGCTACACTATTGTTGTGAACAAAAAGACTGCACTCGCTGTTTCCCTGTCTCACGAGTCGTGGGGGGCGACAGTTTGAGGCATGATTTGGTTGATGGGTCGGGCCCAACACTGAGTACCATGGTTCGCTTGGAGTCCTCGGGACCATGTGAATAGGTGAGGTAAAATATCTTGGGAATCTCATTGGATGAGAATGATATTGGATATCTCCCACAAGGTCTTCTTCATGTGAATCGTAAAAAGCGGGGCATGGAGATTACGCTTGTGGATCCCAAGCCCACTAGGAAATAGTTTCCCGAAACTCCGCTTGAGAGTGGCAGACTTTCGTATAAATAGTGGGAGGGTTAAAGACTAAAAGACAAAGTCTTCAACTTGAATAATAATATTACCATCATCTGCTAATTTCTGCTTTACATTTTCATTAATGTAGATATGTCTAAGAACCCGTTAACTATGATTCTTGAGACTAACAAATTCAACGGAACGAACTACTCGGACTGGCTGAGAAACCTGAGGATTGTCCTCGGTTTCGAGAACCAAGGCTACGTCTTGGACGAGCCGCCACCGAGCAACTTACCGGAGGGGTCCACGGCTGAAGAACGTTTGACGTTCGAGAAATGGCATGAGGACAACCGGAAAGTACGCAGTATCATACAGGCTTCGATGTCTAACGACATTCAGAAGCAGTATGAGAGGCTGGACAACGTCTCCGCCATAATGCTCCGCATGAACGAGGTTTATGCGGTTCCGGATAGGCATATTAGATATGCCTCCACAAAACCATTCTTTGGCACCAAGCTTGCTGAAGGAGCGTCTGTACAAAGTCATGGGGTCAAGATGCTCTCCCTAGTGGAGAAACTCGAGGACCTTAAAGCTGGGCTTAACAATGACACGTACATTGACGTGATCCTCTAGTCGCTTCCTCCATCCTATGACCCGTTTGTTGTAAACTATAACATGAACGGACTTGAGAAGTCTATTCATGAGTTGATCAACATGCTGGTCCAATACGAGCAACAACCCACAAGTCGGCGTCGGCGGTATTGATAGGAGAGGCTTCGACCTCCAAGGTGAATGGCAAGAGGGCCGGACGCTGGAAGAGGAAGAAGGGCAAAGGGAAGACGGTTGTGGCCCCTGCTCACGCTCCGGGCGTCCCTGTTGCTCCGGTTGGACCGAGCAAAGCGAAAGGGAAGGCCCGTGGTTCTCAGCGGTCCAAGGCAAATGATGTCCGCATGCATTGCCAAGGGAAAGGGCATTGGAAGAGGGAGTGCCCACAACTCCTCTCCAACCCAGGTGTGTCTGTGGTTGAAGTTAATATGATTACTAATTCTGCTTCATGGGTATTGGATACCGGGTGTGGTGCTCACATCTGCAATGATTTGCAGGCACTGCAAAGAAGCAGAAGGCTAACCAAGGATGAGATGATCCTGAGACTAGGCGATGGCAAGGCCGTTGCTGCGGAGGCCGTAGGATCACTAGAGTTAGCCATTAGTAGTCATGATAGGATTGTACTGAACGACTGTTTCTATGTACCTAGCATGATTAAAAATATTGTTTCCATCCCGGTCCTTGATAAGGAGGGATATGTATTTACCATCAATAAAAACGGTTTTTTCATTATCAAAGATGGTATTTCTCATTTTCTTGGTACATTGGTCAACGGTCTGTACATACTTCAACAGTCTAATTGGATTATGACTGCAGAACACAAACGAAAACGTGATGATCATAATAACGCACAGATATGGCATGCGAGGTTAGGTCATATCTCTAAAGATAGGATAAGAAGGTTGGTGGACTCAAAGAGTCTAGAAATAGATGATTTGGACAACCTACCGACCTGCGAATCCTGTCTAAAGGGAAAGATGACCAGAAACCCTTTGTTGGACAAAGTACGCTAGCCAGTGGTCTGTTGGATTTGATCCATACAGATGTCTGTGATCCACTAAATACTCAGGCTAGAGGTGGGTACTCGTACTTCATAACCTTTACCGATGATCACTCACGGTATGGTTACGTTTACCTGATGAGGTACAAGTCTGAAGCCTTTGGAAGGTTTAAGGAATACAGACTTGAAGTAGAGAACCAAACCGGTCGAAAGATCAAAGCCCTTCGGTCGGACCGAGGTGGAGAGTATTTAAGTGGTGAATTTACTGATTATCTAAAAGAGAATGGGATTCTCTCTCAGTGGACCCCTCCTGGAACACCGCAGCTTAATGGTGTGTCTGAAAG
The DNA here is from genome assembly GCA_034509735.1 of Sesamum alatum. Lineage (NCBI taxonomy): Eukaryota > Viridiplantae > Streptophyta > Magnoliopsida > Lamiales > Pedaliaceae > Sesamum > Sesamum alatum. The sequence goes on from JACGWO010000003.1 coordinate 51,310,535, forward strand.
GAGGAATCGGACCTTGTTGGACATGGTCCGATCCATGATGAGTTTTACCGAACTACCCCTTTCCCTCTAGGGATACACTCTTGAGACGGCGGTCAAAGTTTTGAACTTGGCGCTATCTAAAAAGGTATCCCAGACGCCATATGAGATATGGCATGGCAAGCCTGCCTCCTACAAATACTTGAAAGTGTGGGGTTGCCCCGCATATGTCAAGAGATTAGTGGGAGATAAACTGGACTCGAGGTCTAGTTTATGCAGGTTCATCGGCTATCCAAAAGAAACTGCGGGGTATTATTTCTATGATCCCTCCGAGCAAAAGGTTTTTGTCTCGCGAAAGTAGTGTTCTTGGAAAAAGGTTTTCCATCGGATAGTCGACGCGATGAGGTACTCCTTGAGGAATCAAGTGAGGTACCCCATGAGGCGGCAGTGACATCTGAGCCAGTGGTTCCCACTGATATTGTTCCAGTCCTCCGTAGGTCGGCCAGAGTATCCCATGCACCTGATAGGTATGGATTTCTGGGCCTGACCGGTCAGTTCGATAATGATCCAAAGACGTACGGAGAAGCGATGTCGGACATCGATTCGGACAAGAGGCTTGAGGCCATGAAATTCGAGATGGACTCGATGGGTACAGACAAGGTTTGGACCCTAGCAGATCCACCAAAAGGGGTTAAACCCGAAGCTGGAACATACGTTTTGATGAAGTCATACGGGGATATGATTTCATCAAGAACGAGTCCGATCCTTGTGTATACAAGAAGATCAGTGGGAGCTCAATTGCATTTTTGGTGCTTTACGTGGATGACATCTTGCTCATTGGGAATGATGCAAAGATGTTAGGTACCACTAAAGCTTGGTTGTCAACGCAATTCTCCATGAAGGATATGGGCGAGGCATCCTACATCCTTGGCATCAAGATCTACAGGGATAGGTCTAGAAGGATGTTAGGAATGGCCCAGTCCTCGTACATTGAGAAAGTCTTGAAGAGATTCAAGATGGAGAACTTAAAACGAGGATTCCTTCCTATGAGGCATGGAATTAAGATATCCAAGAAGCAGTCTCCTAAGACTGATGAGGAGCTTAAAAGGATGTTGGACATCCCTATGCTTCAGCCGTAGGCAGCATAGAGTATGTTGTTCAGTGCACTAGACCTGATGTGGCTTTCGCTTTGAGCGTAACTAGCCGATATCACTAGAGTGCAGTCAAGACTATCCAAAAGTACCTGAAAAGGACTAAGGACATGTTCTTGATCTACGGCGGTGGAGGGTTGATACTGGAAGGCTATAGCGACGCTAGCTTCCAGTCGAATGACGATGATGCCAAGTCTCAGTATGGTTTTGTATTTAGACTAAATGGTGGCGTGGTTACTTGGAAGAGTTCCAAATAGGCTACCACGACGGACTCCACCATAGAGTTTTGAATACATAGCGGCTTTGGAAGCTGCTAAGGAGTGGTTTGGTTGATGAGCTACATCCAGGGTTGGATATAGTACCTAGCATTGTTAAGCCTGTAATTATCTTTCATGATAACAACGGGGCGATAGCGCTAGCAAAGGAACCGAGATCTCATCACGATCCAAGCATATTCTTAGACGCTACCATCTACTTAGAGAGATGGATAGCAGGACTGACGTTCGGTTGGACCGAGTCAGCTCCGCAGAAAACATAGCAGATCCACTTGCTAAGCCCATGTAGCAAGTTGCCCATACTCACCATCTGAATAAGAGGTTCGAGGTCAATGGGTGATTGGCTTTAGGTCAAGTGGGAGATTGTTGGAATAGGTGACCAGAAAGCCAATAGGTTTGGCAATTTGTAACCTATCCGACAACTTGATGTGAATGTAATATTATTATGTGATGAATAAGATGAGTGTTCGTCACCAATGGTACCTACTTTGTTGCGTTCATCTTACATTTGTTCAAATGGTGTTTAACTTATATCGCAACAAAGCCCACAGACCATGGATGACAACTCGTGCAGTTGGGCCACGCATTGGATGGTGGCATGAAACCAACTGATTATGAGTTGGTCTGAAACGTTCCAAGTCGAGGACCTCGAGACAGAGCATCGAGAGTCCTATTGAGACTTGCGTCAAGAGTCGTGTTCATTGGATGAGTGCCGTGTTTCATCGGCGACAGGCGTGGGACGCGTACACGATCTTGATGGGTTGGTCGACTGGGGTCGAGCCAACTGGACTGACTCGCGGAGATCATCATATGGAAGCCTTGGAGGCTTGGTCGGTATGATTGGTTTTCCCCGGTTCCGTAGTACGGGAGTAATCCTCAGACTTGACGGATCATGGCAGTCGCGTGCACAGGACGGCTGTATCTTGGATCTGGCGAGAGGTAATCATTCTGTAAGATGATTATCATAAGCCTTGTCCAGTGCAGTCAGAATGTGTAGCGAGGACGGTGGATTCCAAGAAGAGGATCCGTCCCCTGTCAGTATGTGACAGAGGTATCTCCTATGCACTCGGAGACACGTTCATGCTGTTTGAAGCTGTGGCCACAGTGGTTGGTCGAACAGGAAATGGTTTCCTGTGTCGACACAATGAAGCATACGTGGTCTCGAGTATTAAGCATAGATGCCTAGTCAAGGATGGGAACCGACGCCTAATTTCATACCCTAGACTAAGGCCGGGAGACGGTAGACGGAAGGATCGTACCCGTACGGAATCGGCGCCTAAATGTTCACGCCAATTCACCTAGTCTCTAGTGCCATGGACCATTCCTAGACGGCCACCCATGGTAACGAGCCCTTGTGGGACACGGGCCCAAGTCTAGCTGAGGGTGAACCTAAAGGGTCACACACAAATCACCGAGGAGGTTGAGAGATCGACTTGGAGTCAATCTCGAAGGATAAAATAAGTAATTGGATTACTTAAGGGGAAGTCCATTGGATGGACGGGCCGATATTGTATCGGGCTTTCATTTAATCGGTAAATTGGATTTTCGATTAAATACGGAAAGTTGAGATGCTGAGACGTTGGATCTTTTAATTGGATTAAAAGATCAACGGGAATAATTTAAGTGGACATTAAATTGGATTTAATATTGGTTCGTCGTAATTGGATTACGATAAAACCCGGTCCGTTTAAATTATACCCGAGAGAGAAATAATTCCTAATTTGGAATAGGAAGAAGTTGGACTTCTTCCCTTAATTAAACATAGCCGACATGCTCCCTTGGAGGAAGCAAAATCAGCTATGTTGCATGCTAGGTGGTATGTTGACTTGTCTCTTTTGGAAAGAGACAAATCAACTCCAATCAAGCTCTTCCCTTTTGGTATGATTTGATCATACCATAAATTTTGTAGGCTTGATTGAAGAATTGATGGTGATTGATTGGAATGAATCTGGACATCCTTGGATGAACCTAGACACATTCCAATAATCACATTAATTATGTATATATATTAGAATATACAACACCTAGCATAAGTGATTCATTATTCATCTTTTTCTAGGAGAAAGAGAAGACAAAAATCCCCTCCTCTCTCTCAAAATTTCGTGCTCCCTCCCTCTCTTACACTTGTGTTCTTCACTTGATTTTGAATCAAGAAGAAGAACAAAGTAAGTTTAAGAGAACACTAATTCATAGTGTTCTTCTCTTAAACCGATTCCTTCCTAAACCTGTTCTTTTCTAGGAAGAAGAACGTGTGTTTATTCCGGTGTGGTGTGGATCACCTTTGGAGAATCCATACGTTTGGATTTCGTGAGCATTCCGGAGAAGGAACAACGCTAGTAGCCGGGAGCATACGCTAAACAATCAAAGGTAACGATTTATTACGCTTTGATTGATTTCATTTGTATATCTATGCCTTGTGTGTTTAAATATATGTTTTAATATTTACACATCCTACATCGAACGCCCGGTTGAGCACCCAAGGGTACACCCCTTGGGATTCGCGTAATTTGAATTTGATTTAAATTAACGCACAATTTCTCGCCTTTCTCGCTTTCCGCTCGCGCTCCCGGGCGGATCCGCTTGTCCTTCAGCATGATGATTGGGTTGCTATTAATGTAATAGTATAGGACCAACCCTAGATTGACCACAGATCCACTGCGGGCTCAGTGGGTCGCTTAGGATTCGGGCTCATGATCATCCAACAGGGCCGTGCTAGGCTTTAATTTTGCATGTGGTTATTATGATGGATGAATGGATTTTTTTTATTTATCATATAACTGTTATGGATGGTTTAATTTACGCATTATGGATGAATGTGTGAATGTTTATTTATTATGAGATCTCGGTCATTTACTACTCTCACATTGGTTGGACCAATGTTGAAATATTAGACCCCAGACAAAATGGACATGAACTCTAGTAGTTTGTCCATGCCTTCCAATCCATGGCATAGTGAGGAAGCTGTTTTAGGTCAATAGCGTGGTCTCACGAGTCGTGGCACGTTATTGTACTTAAAAGAAGCTGCACTATGTCATGAACAAAAAATGGGTTGTTGTTACCTGTCTCACGAGTCGTGGGGTACCAGTGGGTCTGTGGCTCGGTCGATTGGATTGGGTCTAACGCCCAATTAGCATGATTCGCTTGGATTCCTCGGGATCATGTGAAAGGGTGAGGCAATAATCTTGGGAATCTCGTGGAATGAGAATGGTATGGAATACCTCCCACAGGATCTTTTCCATGCGAATCGTAAAAGCAGGGTATGGGAAAAATCGTTGTGGATCCCAAGCCCACTAGGAAAGGATTTCCCGAAAAATCACGTTTGAGAGTACCGTGTTTTCGTATAAATAGTGGAAGGATTAAATGACTAAAGACCATGCATTTAATTATTTTTATCAAACCATCGTCTTTTATTTTCTGCTGATCGCGCGTTGTTTTCTAAATGTAGATTTAAAATGTCTAAGAACCCACTTTCCACCATTCTTGAGACAAACAAATTCAATGGAACAAATTACAACGACTGGTTGAGCAATCTCAGGATAGTCATAGATTACGAGAACCAAGGCTACGTCATGGACGAGCCTCTCCGTAGGACATTGCCGGAAGGATCCACGCCAGAAGAACGTGAGACGTTCGAGACTTGGCATAAGGATAATCGGAAGGTCCGTAGCGTCATACTTGCTTCGATGACCAATGAGATTCAGAAGCAATATGAAAGGCTAGACGATGTCCCTTCCATAATGGCTCGCCTTAAAGATTGCTATGCAATCCCGGACCGGCATACTAGGTATGTCGCGACCAAGGCGTTCTTTGGAACTAAAATGACAGAAGGATCCTCTGTACAAGAGCACGGGGTTAAAATGCTTACCCTGGTGGAAAAGCTCGAGGACCTAAAGGCAGGTCTCGATAATGAAACGTACATAGATGTGATCCTTCAGTCACTCCCACCCTCCTTTGACCAATTTATCGTCAACTACAACATGAATGCACTGGAGAAGGGCATTCATGAGTTGATCAATATGTTGGTGCAATACGAGGCAACGACTAAGAAGTCCACGCCTTCGGTATTGTTTAGAGGTGCTTCAACTTCCAAAACGAAAGGCAAAGGTGCCGGACGTTGGAAAAGGAAGAAAGGGAAGGGAAAGGCCGTCAAAGCAGCTACGAACACTAAGAGTGTTCCCATTGCCAATGAGGGGAAAGGGAAAGGTTGTCTCCAAGAAACAGTCGAAGGCATATGACATATGTATCAACTGCCGTGAGAAAGGGCATTGGAAGAGAGAGTGCCCCAAACTCTTCTCGAACCAAGGTATTTATGTGATTGAGGTTAATATGGTCAGTAATTCTGCCTCTTGGGTATTAGATACCGGCTGTGGAGCTCACATTTGCAATGACTTGCAGGTGTTGGAAAGAAGCAGAAAACTGGGTAGCGGGGACATGATCCTGAAGCTTGGGAATGGCAAGGCCATCTCTGCAGAAGCAGTGGGATCCGCTACTCTAGTGATTAATGATAGTATTAGCATAGATTTAGAGCAAGTTTATTTTCTACCTAGTATGATTAAAAACATCATTTCCATTCCATTGTTGGACAATAGTGGTTATGAGTTTAGAATCAATAAAAATTGCTTTTATTTGATGAGGTGTGGAAATGCTCATCTACTCGGTACATTGCATAACGGGCTCTATATCTTGCAACAAACGAATTTTGTTCTCAACACTCAACACAAACGAAAATTAGTAATAACGGGAACGTACGTCTGTGGCACGCTAGGCTAGGTCACATATCCCAAGATAGGATGAAAAGGTTGGTAGACTCAAAGAACCTATACGTTGGGGACTTGAGTGATCTACAACTTGTGAATCCTGTCTAAGAGGGAAAATGACCAAGAAGCCCTTTGTAGGACAAAGCAGGCTTGCCACAGGTCTGTTGGACTTGGTCCATACAGACGTATGTGGACCATTAAGGACGCAGGCCCGAGGTGGGTTCTCCTACTTCATAACCTTTACCGATGATCATTCACGGTATGGTTATGTTTACCAAATGAGGTACAAGTCTGAAGCTCTTGAGAGGTTTAAAGAATTCAGACTTGAAGTAGAGAACCAGACCAACTGCAAAATTAAAGTCCTACGGTCGGACCGAGGCGGTGAATACCTTAGTACGGAGTTCCTAGATTATCTAAAAGAACATGGTATAATATCAGAATGGACACCTCCCGGAACACCACAGTTAAATGGTGTCTCTGAAAGGAGGAATCGAACCCTGTTGGACATGGTTCGGTCCATGATGAATTTTACCAGATTGCCCTTATCCTTTTGGGGCTATGCACTAGAAACGGCAGCGAAATTATTGAATTTGGCGCCTACCAGTTCATTGACCCAAACGCCATATGAGATATGGCACGGCAGGCCTACGTCCTACAACTACTTGAGAGTGTGGGGTAGCCCCGCATACGTCAAGAGGTTAGTGGGAGATAAGCTAGAATCTAGGTCTAGCTTATGCAGGTTCGTTGGATACCCTAAGGAAACTGCGGGTTATTACTTCTATGAACCCTTGGAACAAAAGGTGTTTGTTTCAAGAAATGCAGTATTCTTGGAGCAAGGCTTCCTAGAGGATGTCCAACCTGATGAGCTGATCCTTGAGGAATCAAGTGATGGAGTACAGCCATCAGAGGTAGCCGCGGAACCCTCACTTAGAGGATTCAGGATAGACAGCCGAAGGGCTGACCAACCTCGAGAAGTCCAACATGCTAGGCATGAAGGACAGCCTCAAGAACAGCCAGCCCCGGTTCCTAAACCGCCGGCTCCGATACAGTCAGCGCCCACAGTCACCTCTAACGTTCCCGTTCTCCGTAGGTCCACTAGAGAGTCCAAACCTCTAGTGAGATATGGCTTTCTAGGAGCGACCGATCTTTTGGATAACGATCCTAAGACATATGGAGAAGCGATGTCTGACATCGACTCCGGGAAATGGCTTAAGGCCATGAAAGCCAAAATGGACTCCATGAGCGAGAACCAAGTCTGGAGTCTTGCAGATCCACCGAAAGGTGTTAAGCCAGTGGGCTGTAAGTGGGTCTACAAGCGCAAACTTGGCATTGATGGAGAAGTCACAACCTTTAAGGCTAGGCTTGTAGCTAAAGGATACACTCAACGACCCGCGGTCGATTTTGAGGATACCTACTCGCCAGTAGCCATGGCTAAGTCCATTCGGATCCTGCTCGCCATAGCAGCATGGTATGACTATGAGATATGGCAGATGGACATGAAAACGGCCTTCCTCAACGGTTACGTTGAAGAAGAGATCTATATGGATCAGCCGGAGGGTTTCACAGTAACTGGAGAAGGACAGAAAGTCTGTCGTCTCCAGAAGTCCATCTATGGCCTGAAACAAGGATCCCGAAGTTGGAACATTCGATTGGATGAAGTAATACGGGGTTATGACTTCATCAAGAGCGAATCTGACCCTTGTGTATACAAGAAGGTCAGTGGGAGCTCAATAGTGTTCCTAGTGCTTTATGTGGATGACATTCTACTCATTGGTAATGACGTTAGAATGTTAGGAAACACAAAAGCATGGTTGTCAACCCAGTTTTCCATGAAGGACTTGGGTGAAGACTCCTACATCCTAGGCATCCAGATTGTCAAGGACAGATCTAAAAAGATGTTAGGATATCGAATGGACAACTCCAAACGAGGATTCCTTCCCATGAGGCATGGGATCAAGTTGTCCAAGAAACAGTCCCCACAGACTGATGAGGAACTTGAAAGGATGAAAGTCATCCCCTATGCTTATGCGGTCCACTGCACTAGGCCTGACATTGCGTACGCTTTGAGCGTAACAAGCAGATATCAGTCCTGCGCAGGAGAGGCACATTGGAATGCTGTTAACGGCATCCTTAAGTACCTAAGGAGGACTAAGGAAATATTCCTAGTCTATGGCAATGGAGAACTAATTCTGGAAGGCTTTAGCCACGCTAGCTTCCAGTCTGATGACGATGATGCCAAGTCTCAATCGGGTTACGTATTCAAACTCAATGGAGGAGTAGTGGCTTGGAAAAGTTCCAAGCAAGCAACCACTGTTGACTCCACTACAGAGGCTGAATACATAGCAGCTTCAAAAGCTGCTAAGGAAGCGGTTTGGATGAGAAACTACATCCAAGAGTTGGGTGTGGTGCCTAGCATCGCCGAGCCTGTTGTCATCTTCTGTGATAACAACGGTGCAATAGCGCAAGCAAAGGAACCGAGAAAAGTTCCAAACGTCTAAGAATGTGTTTGGAACGGTGATGATGCTACGGACCTTCCGGTTATCCTTATGCCAAGTCTCGAACGTCTCACGTTCTTCTGGCGTGGATCCTTCCGGTAAGGTCCTAGGGAGAGGCTCGTCCATGACGTAGCCTTGGTTCTCGTAATCTAGGACTATCCTGAGATTTCGCAACCAGTCGTTGTAGTTTGTTCCATTGAATTTGTTTGTCTCAAGAATGGTGGAAAGTGGGTTCTTAGACATTTTAAAATCTACATTTTAGAAAACAGCGCGCGATCAGCAGAAAATAAAAGACGGTGGTTTGATAAAATAATTAAATGCATGGACTTTAGTCATTTAATCCTCCCACTATTTATACGAAAACACGGTACTCTCAAACGTGATTTTCGGGAAATCCTTTCCAAGTGGGCTTGGGATCCACAGCGATTTTTCCCATACCCCGCTTTTACGATTCGCATGGAAAAGATCCTGTGGGAGGTATTCCATACCATTCTCGTTCCACGAGATACCCAAGATTATTGCCTCACCCTTTCACATGATCCCGAGGACTCCAAACGAATCATGTTAATTGGGCGTTAGACCCAACCCAATCGACCGAGCCACGGACCCACTGGTACCCCCACGACTCGTGAGACAGGTAGCAGCAGCCCGCTTTTCGTTCATGACATAATGCAGCTTCCTTTAAGTACAATAACGTGCCATGACTCGTGAGACCACGCTATTGACCTAAAGCAGCTTCCTCACTATGCCATGGATTGGAAGGCATGGACAAACTCCTAGAGTTCATGTCCACTTTGTCTAGGGTCTAATATTTTGACATTGGTCCAACCAATGTGGGAGTAAGTAATGACCGAGATCTCAAATAAATATCTACACATACCTCCATAATGCGTAAATAAACCATTCATAGCAGTTATACGATAAATAAATAATCCATTCATCCATCATCATAACCACATGCAAAATTAAAGCCTAGCACGCCCCTGTTGGATGATCACGAGCCCGAATCCTATGCGATCCACTGAGCCCGCAGTGGATCTATGGTCAATCTAGGGTTGGTCCTATACTATTACAATAATAGTAACCCAATCATCATGCTGATGGGTCTTGGTCTCTTTTTCTCTTTCTTCACTTCATGGAAAACACCAAGGGGCCTCCCGCCTGGGCTCTCCATGTGGTCCTTCCTTCTTCTCCACCAATTACAAAAAGGAAACCTCACTCCTAGTCTACTGTCATTACATATTAAAAAATAGAAACCCCAGCGAAAACCCGGGGGGAGTACATAAGGAGGGAGGTAGAATGCCTTATTATTCCAAGGCAACTAGAAAGAGAGAAGGAGAAAGCAGTAAAAGAGGCACATAGGCCCAACAGAAAATAAACCATACATCCGGTATTAGGGCTCGCGATCATCCATTTCCATCCAACACACATAATCACATGATCCAATCACATAATTACATAATACCAACAACATATGATTTCCAATCATAAATATCCAAAATAATTAATGAATATGTGCAAAACGTGTGAAAAATAAAACACAAATATTGGTAATAATATTTTCTCGTTTTAGGAAAACCTTTCCTCATTATTTTAAGTAAAATAACCCCGGGATTCCGAATCCAATTTATTTTACTCCTAAAATAATGTCTTTAGAAAAATAGGCATAATTGAACCAAAAATGATTTTTCAGAATTAATTCAAAATTAAAACTGAAAATAATTAAAAAATAAAAGAATAATACTGCTAGGGTTTTGAAACCCTTGCCTGAGTGCGCGCGCGCCTGGCCGGCAGCGCGCTGCGCGGCCCGGCATGCCGGCAGGCCGCCGCGCGCGCATGCTCCCCTGCCTTGCGCGCGCGCTGGCCTGCTGGCTGCCGGCCGTGCCGTGCGCAGTGCGCGTGCAGACGCGCACTGGGCACGCCTGCCGGGCGCGCGCGCGCAGACTCCTTCGTCTGCGTGCGCGCGCGCCTGGCGGCGCCGCCCAGGGCCCGTCCGCGCGCGGACTCGGGAATTGCGCGAATGCGGAAGCGCGGTAAAAAAAAAACATATTAAAATTTACAAAATAAAAGGCATGCTTTTAATTTAAAGAACACGCTCAAGGGGTGCGCCCTTGAAGTTCCCGGGCGTTCGGTGTATCTCATGATCATAAAACAATTAAATAAATCATGGAGGCCATAGAGTTGAAAAATAAAGAGGGACAAAAATCTTAAACGAGACCTACCCGTTGTCGTTTTCGTCTTCAACTGCTACTCGCGTTGTTCCCCGTTTTGCACCAAGACCTCGTTCTTGAGATCCTCCAAATCGTGACACACGATCCACCCACGTATCTTGCACGTCGTGCTAGCAACGAACAAGTATTATTTTTGGACTGGACGAATCAATAACTCGTTATCAATTAACGGTATTGGTTCGTCTAAGTTCTTGATGTTCCAAGAACAAAAAGAACAAAAGAAAAATATATTTTCTTGCTAGAGAAAGAGAGAGGGGCGGACGAGAGGTAGGAGAGAGGAGAGTGTGTGTTGTGTGTGTGTTTCAAGAATCATCATCCTTTAAATGTTGGAAGCTAGGGGGTTTATATAGAGGAAGAGTTTAATCCTCTTTAAACTCAAACTCTAAGTAACCTAATTTGACTAGGATTTTGACCTAGTCAAAGTCCTAGTCAAACGAATCCTAGCCTTCCATCTCCCCTTTCCATCTCGACCGTTGATTTTAATTTAATGGAATATTTAAATCCTATTAAATATTCCAAAAGGCTAAATAAATATAATATAATAAATTAATATTATAATTTATTCTTAAGCCTATTAAATCAACCCTTTTAATAAATCGTATTTATTAATTTAATTCCTTTTATCAAATAGAAGGAATTAATTTCTCCAAGAAAATATAGGACCCGATTAAATCTAATTTAATCATTCCTTTACTCCAATATTTAATTCCAAATTAAATACTAAGTGTGTGTGGATAGTGTGTGACTCTTTAGGTTCACCATTCAGCTAGACTTGGTCGGATTCCTAGAATCCGTCCGTTACCATGGGTGGCCATCTAGCAACGGTCCATGGCACTAGAGACTAGGTGAAATATTCGGGGATGAACATTTAGGTTCTAACAGTACATGTCCTTCTGTCTTCGGTCTCATCACTTAGGGTCTAGGGCACGGAAGATGCAGGTACCCATTTTGGACCTAAGTGTCGGTCTGTCCTCACTAAACGCCGCAAAGGAAACCTTTTCCCTTCTGTTCAGTCACTGTGGCCACAGATTTCAGGGACAAGACACAGAACATATATGAGACTCAACTGTCAACACCTTTTGACAGAAGACAGATCCTTTCTTGGAAACTACTGTCACTTTGTACACCCGAGCTGCACTAGACATGGCTTATGACTACTCAAGAGTATTTTGGCAATCTCTCACCATATCTAAGATACAGACCCGATGCACAGGTAAACTCAGAAGTTCCTCAAGTCAAAGGACTTGGCCTGTACCGTTGGAACCGGGAATACACGTCATACCTTGCTGACCATACTCAAGGTCCTCCGTAAGACGGTTCCCGCGAGTCACCTCAGTCAGCTGCTTCCTAGCATGCTGACCCACTAACACTGCTTAGACGACCTTCGTCACCCGTCGATGAAATACGACAGCAGATGCTTAGTGCAAGTCTCAAAGGGAATCCCGGTACCCATTTTCGGGATTCCTTGACTTGGAGATTTCCGGACTGATTCGGTAAGACTGATTTCATGGATCTACCTCCAAGCGTAGTCCCAGTCCCCGAAATCGTTTCTCAGTCCGTGGGCTTTGTTTGCGTAGTGAACAGAAATGTAAATGCAGATAAGTGAACGTAAACAAAGTATTGCCATATGAATTTTTCACTTCTTTATTCATACATATTTTATCAAATACCAAAGAATTGTCTAGACATAGGTTACATATTCCTGCCAAAATTGGCTTACATGGTCACCTATTCTAACATCAACCCATTACGTCTGTTTATGGCATCACAAAAAACCCTACTATCAGCGGCACTCCCATCCCAACCCGTTAAGACGTAATAAATTGCATGTTTGTGTTGCATATATCTAAGACATTAACAACAATATGTCATTTCCTTATACGATAATGGCCTTTGTCGGCATCTGGGACCCTAACATCAATATATGTGCCATCAAGTGCACCCAAACAACCCTAGGGAATGAGTATTTGAACAACTTCTTAGTTTCTATGGAATAGTTAAATCCTTAAAATCAAATGAGAAAAATACTATAAGATGTAGTATATTTAATTACCTTAAATCATTTCCATCTCGAATCCAGACGACCATCACCAATTGGAACAGGTGTTGCTTAGCATGGAGTTTCAGTATCATATTCCACACTCTATGAAAACACTGGCTAACTGTACGAACCGGGCGCATGAAATCATGTTTAACAACCCAATTTTTTTATGATGTGATATAATACTCAGGAAAATTGTTGTTTGTTCGCTAATTGTCACACTTTTATTATCAGTTAGGCCACCGGCATTTTCCAAAATGTAACACAATCTTCCTAAAACATTCCTATTCATAGGGAGATTCCTTACACAAGCTATATCATTATCAATAACTAGCCTACGCAAATGGTTTACTTGCGAGGGTATTCGACCATTTATGCTGTATCTACAGGGTCCACAATTAATACGCCGTCTATGATTACGGTTGAGGAATTGGAAAACATAGACAAAGAGTGTGAGGCAACTACTATCTCAACCAAGATCTGTTGAACAACAATAAGTGCTAGGATTTGACGCGTATAACCATTCTAAATTGCACGAGAAAAGCCAACGTTGAGCCGCGGGCTATAAAAATAATAAAAATAAAAAATAAATTATTTATGTGTAATGCAGCCACAAAGGGGGGAGATTAGTGTTTGGACATCAAGTGGCCAATTTCTCAGATTCACACAATCAAAATGTTTGAACACGACCCACACACTTCAAGTGCATAAATGAGAAAGTTCAACAAACATTCTTCCGAACCCCAGAAGATAAGCAGAATTAATGTTCTTTGATGCATATGCGGGTCATCTACAAATGTACATAACAAACAACATTTGCATAAAATTAGGGCATGAACAGTGCATTATAACTATCAAAATATATTCACTGGACCTCCAAAAAAATTCATTTGGGGAAAAATGAACAGGGGCTCAACATACTAAACATGAAAAATGGATTAAACAATAACAATTTATAAAGCATTATTTTCTTCCCAAACCCAATAAACAAATGCACCAAGCTATTAGATATGTTAGTGTGGAGGTATACTCACACAAATGGTTGTAGATCCATAGACTTTCGCACGCAAATACGTTATTTGTAGAAAACCATGCCTTGGTCGCAGCTGCAAAAGAATTAAGAAGGACCTTAGAATACAAAACCACACAAAAAAACATCTAAAGACTTCGTCTGAAGTGTTCTTGAAAAAACTTTAGGCAAGAAAAATACTGAAAACCTTTATTTAATCGCTTGGTAAAAGTAATTTTGAATCTCGAACACCATTGAAGCACATAGCTGACCTCTGTTGCCTTCACGTCGGATGGGGTGTGAAAAATGAAGAAGTGTGTATTATTAGCAATGCCAACATACTTTTGGCAGGTAAAGTGTGTTGGGTGCATTTAATGCACCTGACTTTTTGGGGGGTAAATATGAGGAAATGTAAGGTTGTTTTGGTACTTTTCTTAACCAAATGGAGGGAATTAATGAAAAAAAGGAACAGTCCGAAATGAGAATTTCTTATTAGCTTGTAATCAATACCTCTTTTATTGTGATTAGAGTCACACGCAAATGTTGGTTAGTGCCGGGCCAGCCTAATAAATGACGGGTCCAGCCAATTGCTAGTAAACGCAACACAAACCTTGATTATGAAGGATATCAAGGCTAATTTGGTGAAGTAAACATGCCCTTAAAGGCTAAAACTGCTCCTAGACTCAATATCATGCCTCTTGAGACTACACTGCTTGTTAAAAACAAAGGGGAAAAAGTTATGTTTCATTCTTCTGTTGATACCATGCATGACTATATTGGTGATAATACAAATGACCAAAATGATGCTGATAACTCTGCTAACCTATCTATGCCTAGAACTAATGATACTGCTATGATTACACTACAAAAAAATACAGGAATTGGCACGATTTAGAATGACCGTTCCAAATTCTGGTCTAAATTGGAACGATCAATCGAACTGTTGTGGAACGGTAACTCGTTGCTGACCCCACTTTTGTATTCTTCGGAATAGAAACGCATAGGAATGGTATGACCGTTCCTGGTTCTGTGCCAACCTATGTGTGCCGAATTGTAAACCCAGTACCATTTCAAAAAGGGAACGGATATATTATGGCATTCATTTGGAACGCATATGTGGAACTTGGAGCGGTTTTTTAA
Organism: Sesamum alatum; assembly: GCA_034509735.1. Classification (NCBI taxonomy): domain Eukaryota; kingdom Viridiplantae; phylum Streptophyta; class Magnoliopsida; order Lamiales; family Pedaliaceae; genus Sesamum; species Sesamum alatum. The sequence continues at coordinate 51,325,610 of JACGWO010000003.1, forward strand.
CCTGAGAACAGTACCGTTCCTACCCGTGTTCCAAAGACCGAGACCAATTGGAGCGCCTGGCCGACCGCTCCAAAATGTAGTGCTAAATGAGACCGTTTTACGCATTACATGAAAAGGGTAATGCAATGACCGTTCCTAATTCTGGGTCGTATGAAAATGAAGTGGGAGTTCCAATGACCGTTGCAACATGTGTTACTATCAGGAATGATCCGCGTACATAGTAGATTATGTATTCCAATTATCGTTCCAATATGCTTCAACGCTATATTTTAATGCATAGCTTAGCATTTGTGTTGTCGTTCCTGAGACCATACCTAATGCTAAAGCAACGACTATAATACGTCTTCCAAATAATATTTCAATGCCCGTTCCAATATTTTATATATATATATATATATTCCCTTCATTTTTGTTCTTCTTACTCTCTCTCCAATTCATTTCTTGTAACTCCCTCTCTTGAATTTTTATACGTAAAATTGAAAATATCAACAATGTCCATTAAATTTGCATTCATTTTTGAAGGTGTTTTGTTCAGGTAACAAGTTGAAACCCTTTAATGGTTGTATAATAATATATATATATATATATAAATTTCTTCCACTCGCCAAATGGTGAATCCGATGATCAAGATGACGAAGATAGCTTAACGAGGTTGAAACTGAGGAAGAGACTTATTGAGCGTTCAATGCTTAGTTACCTTTTAATTGTGTAACAAAAATACCTTAGTTCAAACATTGTACTAATTATAATTTTTTTATTAAATAATAGAATTTTGGAACGGTGTATAATTTTTTTTGAAAAACTTTAGTTTAAACATTAATTATATTTTATAAAATAATATAACAGATAAAATTTGAGATTTGGAACGGTCAATACATACTACGACCATTCCTATTACAGTTCCATGATTTCAATTAGGCGCCCACTAAAAAATAGGTGGAAAATTTGAACTAGGAACGGTCAGAATATTTCAATGATTGTTCCAATGACAGTTACATGTTTTCAATTAGGCGCTCAATGAAAAAATAGGTGGGAAATTTGAACTTAAGAACGGTCTAAATATTTAAATGACAGTTCCAATTGTAAGTCCAAATGTGTGGGAAAATCAACTTTTGGAGCGGTTATTTTATAATAAACCGTCCCTAAGTTAACTTTAAACGGACCGTTCGTATATAAAACCACGAATCGTTCCTAAGTTCTTATTACAATAAACCGTTTCTAAGTTAAATATATAACCGCTCCAAATAGTGTTACTGGAATCTGTATTTTACCTAATTGTGACGATATCTCAGCATACGTGAGCCGGATTAACACCATTTTTAAACACATACAAGATTATGAATATGATTTAACTAGGTGTCGTTAGTTACTTTAATACTAACAAACTTAAATATAAAAATATACTTCATATTGTGAACATATACCAAGCTCATGAAAAATATTTTATGTTTTCAATTATCTTAATCAACACATTGCATACTTTTCTTTGCTCTTTAATGTGTCCAAAACGAGTTTCTTTTATTTTCTAAAATTTATTTTCCTAGAAAATGAATAAATTTTTTCATCCGTATTAGGAACGGTTTAATTCACAATAGAAACGGTCACAAATCAAATATACTTTTACGACGTCGTTTTTTAAATTAGGAACGGCCATTGGTCCGACTTTACTATTCATTGACAGTTCTTACTTTTTTTAATATAAATAAAATACAATAAAATGTAGTCGTTTTGTGGACAAAACGTAGTCGTATTTTCGAATTTGGACCTATTATTGCAATGGTTGTTTTAATTACTGACTGTTCCAAGTTATCCACATAAATATCCTCCTTAACAGATTCTTTTCATCTTCCTCCCTCACTCTCTCTTTGTTTCGCCTCCGCCACCGCCACCCCCTTGGCCACCATCCACCCTCACCATCACAACCAGCTCTGACCGTGGCCACCATCCACCTCCCGTCACCACCACCATTGACGCCGCCACCGCCAACGTCTCCGTTGATGCCGCCACCCTCCACTACCAAGTAGCGTTTCCAAAAACCCTTTTTTTTCTATTTTCGGAATTTTTGAAATTGCATGTACAATTCGTAATAGTATGTAATGTTAGGGAATTTTCAATAATTGTATGTCATTTATGGGAATTTCTGTAATTGTTTGTATTTTTTCTGGAATTTTCTGTAATGTTAGGGCATTTTTCTGTAATTTCTGTAATGTTAGGGGATTTCTCTGGTAATTTCTTTATGTAATATTCTTTTTATGAAATACAATCTTATTGATATTGTTGATAATATCATGTGATTTCTGTAATTTTCAGGTAAATTTGTGAATTTTCTGTAATTTCTGTAATTTTTTGGTAAGTTTGTGAATTTTCTGCAATTTCTAATGATTTTCTGTATTTAGATGTTATTAGAAAATTCAGGATAATTAGAATAATTATGAAATTTGATGAAATTATTTTAAAAATATCATGTATTTTTCTGAAAATAATTTTCTGAAAATTTTGTATTTTTATGTTATTTTTAAAATATTTTCTGTTATTTTAACAATTTTTTCAGTTATTTATAAACAAATTTTGTCATTTTTTTAAAAAATTGTTCTTTTCAGTAATTTTTAAAAATATTTTCAAACATTTCTAAATATTTTTAAAGTTATGGTTTTTATTTTTTTTAAAAAAATGTCAATTTTAAAAAAAGTATGTCATTTTTAAAATTATTATATGTTAGTTGTTAAAAGAATTCTGTTATTTTTAAAAAAATTCCTGACATTTATAAAATTATTTTTTGTTATTTTTAAAAATAAATTCTGACATTTTTTTAAATTATATTTTGTTATTATTATAAGACTTATAATAATTACAAAATGTTCGGAGTTAGTAATCATTTTAGGATTTAGTATACATTTTAGGATTATAATGTATTAGTGTATCAATTTAGCATACATGGGATTTAGTATACATTTTAGGAAATAATTGTAAAATTTAGTATACATTTTAGGAAAGAATTTTGGGATTTAGTATACATTGTAGGGAAAATTTCAATAATCTACCATTTAGTAAATTAATTTTGGGACTTAGTCTATAATTTTGGGATTTACTTTACATAATTATTAAAAAATTTAGAATATTATCATTACTAAAAAATAAAAATTGATACTTACATTTTTTTTAAAAAAAATTCATACCACAAATATTTTGAAAAAAATTTGTAGATCATGTCTAGTAGGGATTTCCCTCCTCGAGGAGGTGGACGTACTCACGGCTATGGCCGTGGCTGCGCTCGTGGCCCGTGGGTTCCACCACCAGCTTGTGTTGCTTCCCAGGTTGGGGAAGCAGCATTCCTACCACCCACACCACCACCACCACAACCGACAGTGCAGTCAGCTGCAGCATTAGTGACGGATCAGGAGGTAGATCCATCTTTTCCTGCACTAGACCTAGAGGATGTCGGACCATCTACTCCCCCACCGGTGGCAGATCCGGTCCGTCCATGGGTTGCACCACCCCCACCTGCAGCAGCAGTCCCCCTACCATCCGCACGCTGGTATATCATCCTCGCCGACGCCAGGTACAATTTTTTTAAACATTTTTGTTAGTTATTTAGATTTTTTTTTCATAAACCCTAATTAATATGTAATTTCAGGACTGAGCGCAAAATACACGAGCGTATGTACACGGTGGTGCAAGATCATTATCCCCACCCTTAGGGATGTTTGGGCCAGGTGCCGCCACCAACATTTCTGGTTTTTGAGAGTTTGAAGGTAATTTACTTTAATTTCAATTTAATGGTATAAATTGAATTTTTTTTAAAAAATATTTTAAGAATTTCTTTCTTTTGCAGATGACTTATTGGTGGGACTATGACAATGAGTCCATGTTTCGCATATTCCACATGTTTGTGGGGAAGTTCATCCAAAAGCACTTCACTCCCACCAGACAGTCTCTGGTGAAGCCGTTGTGGCTGGCGAACGAAGTCTAGCGGCACCTCCAGCTGTACTGGGACAGCGAGAAGTTCAAGACCGAGATCACCAAGAACAAGGCCAATCCCACGACATCCTCTACTATCTACCGCGGGGGTTGTTCCTCCGTCAGCATGCACAAAAGGAAGATGGTATGTAATATAATTTTTTTTAAAGCATTCATCAATATTAAATAAAAACTTGAATAATTGTTCCTTTTTTGTACAGGAGGCATAGCTTGGTCGGCCGGTTAAGTAGATGGAGTTATTCTCCAAATTCTACAAAAAGAAGACCGACAACGACTGGAGCGGGCCGAGGGAAGCGGAGGTGGCGGTAAGTACGCAATTATACTTTTATTTTTTTCTTTAATTTTTGTAATAATGATTAAAATTTGCTTTGTTTTGATGGAGACGTTCCAGAAACTGTTGGAAAATCACCAGCCTCAGGCCATGGCCTATCCTCAGGATACTCCAGCTGAATCGGAGGGCTCGGTGGCGATGACCGAGCAAGATCTGTGGCTGGCAGCAGTCGAGGGCAAGAACAAGGAACCGGGTGTTCGATTTTTGTTTGAGGCCCACGGCCTTAGCCATACCTTTACATCGCCATCGCCATCACCACCGCCACCGCCACCGCCGAACATGAAGGATCGCATGGTCCAGCTCGGACGATGATGGTCGACATGATGGGTATGATGAAGTCCATGCAGACCAACTCTGTTGTCAGCCCATCACAGCTTCCGATCGACCCCCCTACTTCAGACGATTCCGACATGGACCATGATGAGGGGATGAGGTGTAGATTTAGGACTTTTTTTATTATTTGTAATTAAATTGAATAATATTTTTGTTTAATATTTGTTTTTTGTAATTATGAATTTTTTGGCATTACATAACATCATAAACGTGTTTTATTATTTAACCAAATTAAAAAAATATATATATATATTAATAATTTTATTTTTATTATATAAATAATAATTATATTATATAAACTAAAAAAAATAATTATTAAATATTTCAGGAATGGTCTTTTGCTCGATTACGTAATGCTAAAAATATTGAAGTCACCGTTCCAAAAAAGGATCGGTGAAATATGCCAATCGTTCCTACAACTGTACAAAATGACCATTCCAAATAAGGGACCAATCGTTCCTAAATTTAGCCCAAATGCAATGACTACATATCATCGTTAGTGTTCCAAATCGAATTCCCCTAAACGTGCCAAATGTGTATTCCAAATAAAGATCAGAACCGCTCCTACGTTTAGTACAAAGTCAAGTTCAAGGAGAGTTCCACATACCGTTCCAAAATTTATCATCCAGATTAAAAGGAAACCGTTCCCATGTGTATTCCAGAATCAATGGAAAAAATACATCTACCATATATTAAGTTTGATGCATATAGAGTTCCAACGACTGTTCCAGATTATGTCAATCACATACCATGTGATCGTTCCAAATATTAACCGAGTGTTTCAAATACACAAATTATATATTCATAGACACAAAGCTTACCCGGAATGGTTTTTAGCTTGTGCGTCAAAAACAGCTCCAAAATAGGTAATTGTTCCTAAATATCAGGAACGCCGTCAGTTTCAACGGAATGTGTACCATTCCATTACTGTTCCAAAAGTCGGTCCAGGTTCATCCAGTGAGCTTTTACCCGTTCCAAATGAAAAAAAAAAAAAAAGTACCTACGCCCGTTGCAATTCCTACATTTTTTTTGTAGTGTCTGATGCAAAAGAGGCACTAGTCCAAAGGCGTCCCTGATGCACTCTTGGTGGGATCTGGATGTTTTAGGGGTATTCCTTTGGTTTCTCCTCAGATCAGTGACTTCAGCTTTTAAATCTATAAGATCCTTGCCTAGATCTGGAATGATCTTCAAGATCTCATCTGGGGGTGCAAACGAGCCGAGCTCGGCCAAAAATTCGAGCTCACACTCAGCTCATGAGCTCGAATTTGACAGGTGAATTCAACATTCATAGAGTCAGAACACAATTGCCAGAAGTTGGCTTAGGTTAATCATACAAAAACCATTGTGGTTTAGTTGCAAACTTGTAGTCTGTTCATTACCAACTAATCTTGCACTCAAAAGGGACCTACTGCAGAGTTGTTTCTGATTCGTAATCATAAAACAGAAACAAAATGAACTGGATGATTTCTAATCATGCACAACTACATCAGGATTAATGCTGGTTTGAACTTGAACAAGAAAATACCAAAATAAACTTGAACAAACAATCCAGCCTTCTAAGTATTGAGCAAATAAAAGTCCATCAATACACAACAACAACGTAAATGGTGACACAAAAATCCAGCCAAAGCCAAGCAAAACCAAACAAAGTCAAGTAAAGTTCACTTAGACATTTCATCAAACACCTTGAAAGCAAAACTTGCTCATCAAATTTCTTCTATAAACTTCAAAACAAAATTGCAAAGAAGAAAACTCACCTGGTATGCCGAAGAGTAAAGTCGAAGCTAAGGTGTGCCGACGGGATTCGTAGACGTGAAGTTGGACGGGCCGACGCGCACGGTGGAGTTCAACTATTCTGCCGCACTTTCTTCAAAGAGAGAGAGAGAGAGAGAGAGAGAGTTAAAGAGAGAAACAAAGTCCTGAATTCTAAATTAATCTCCATCTCATACCTTTTCTTTTCTATTTTAAATTTACTTAACTTATTTATTTATATAATAAATATAAAGATAACCGATATATTTATTTATATACTTTAAATAAATATGGGATAACTAATAATAAATGCATTTTGTTGTGGTGGATATTTAATATAACATTAAAATTCATATGAATTATACTGAATTGTTGATTAAACTTATTTTTAGATAATATAAACCAAAATACCATATTTTAATACCATTTAAAACTAAAATATGAGATATTGACTAATAATTCTAATATATGGTGAATTTTGAAATAAATGCATTTTTTGTAGTAGATATTAGAATTATAACGATAAAATTCAGATGAATTGTATTAAATATGTTTGTACAAAAAGTTGTCGAAACGTACTAAATTATTGATTAAGCTTGTTTTTAGATAATATAAACCTTTTATTTTGATATCATCTATAACTGAAATATGAGATATTGACTAATAATTCTAATATATGGTGAATTTTGAAACAAATGCATTTTGTTCTAGTAGATATTGATCATACCAATAAAATTCATATGAATTGTATTAAATATTTATTTGAACAAATTATCAAAACATATTAAATCGTTGATTAAGCTTGTTTCTGGATAATATAAACAAAAATACCATATTTTAATATCATCTAAATCTAAAATATGAGATATTGACTAATAATTCTAATATATGATGAATTTAGAAACAAATTCATTTTGTTGTTAGTGGATATTGTAATATAACATAAAATTCGTATGAATTGTATTAAATATTTATCTAAAAAAATACCAAACTCGTACTAAGTTATTGATTAAGCTTGTTTTTAGATAATATAAACTAAAATACTATATTTTAATATCATCTAAAACTAAATTATGAGATATTAAAATAAATTCTAATATATGATGAATTTTGACATAAATGCATTTTGTTGTAGTAGATATTAAAATTATTAGATAAAATTCATATGCATTATATTAAATATTTATTTACAAAATAATTATAAAATCATACTAAATTGTTGATTAAGCTTGTTTTTAGATAATATAAACTAAAATACCATATTCATATCATCTAAATTGCAACATGAGTTATTAACTATTAATTCTAAGTATTTTTCAAGCACCACAAGTTAACGTGCCCCGAAGCAACAAAGAATCCATGCACTCTCAAACTCTCCCAAACCCTAGCCCTAGCTCTGCCACTGCCGAACAGCCCTCTGACCCCCTGATTGGCGGCGAACCTTTCTAGCCGCTCTCACCGGAGCGCTAGACGCGACTGAGCCCTTATCGCCCCGCGCAAAGAGGATCTTCTCTGCTATTTGATGAATACTATGGCAAACCTGGTATACACCGAGGAGGCCGCGCAATCAATTTCTCTATGGAAGAAACAGAACGTCTGGCGGCACCTCTTAAGTTCGCCCTCATCGGTAAATTCTCTCATGGCTACCTGAGCATGCAAGCAATCCGAGCATACTTCACGTGGCTAGGGTTGCGCGGTGCTTTCTCCATTGCAATGATCAACGTCAAACACGTTATCATCAGGCTCCATAACGAAGAGGACCTCTCCCAGGTCTAGCTCAAACAGATACTGTATATCGACGGCTTTCCGATGCGCATCTTTAAGTGGTCGCCGGAGTTTCACCCCAAGGTTAAGTCCCCTATTGCTCCGGTATGGATACGCCTGCCTGAACTACCTATGCACCCATTTCACAATAAAGCGTTGTTCGGAATCGCTAGCTTGATCGGCGTGCCTTTGAAGCTTGATGAGGCTACCGCAGATGGTTTGCAGCCTAGTGTCGCAAGAGTTTGTGTTGAATTGGACTTATTAAAACAGCGTCCTGAGTCGCTTTGGGATGGCAGGTATTTTTCACAACCAGTGCTTTATGAGTGATGCCCACGATATTGTTCGCGATGTCGACATCTAGGACATGGGGAGGCGGACTGTCGAGAAGTGAAGGAGCAGCAGACTGATCCGCCTCAAGAACACACAAATCTGTGGAAAATCATTGATGCGAGAAGGAGCACTAGCCCAGAGACAGCACCGGAACAGAATAAAACCCCCAGTGATGACCCTGATCCGCCACGCCGCGCCAAGGCACCTCCTAAATTGGATCCCGTAACCCATGCAACAGCAGCTTCCAAAGGCAACACCACAGTTCAAGGGGACAATGAAGAGGGCAGTGATACTGACAGCATGCTGAGCGTAGAAACTATTCCAGAGGTTGGTGTTAATTTGGCTGAATAATAAGACTTGGCACCGCGGCATGCAGCTCGTGAGTCACCTGTTTCACAAGGGGATAACAATCCCATACGCACGATATGCGTTTTCAAGCCAACTGATGAATCTGAGGAACAAGAGGGCTCGGGCCATCATGCAACACACATAAAGGATCCTTGTGAGTTGGGTGACCAAGAGGGTTCGTTATGGAATTTACCGGGTAATGAAGCCGCCGTTGACCTCGTGGGGGACGATAAGGGTTTTATGGATGTGAAGGTGCGAGGCCGTCATCGTCGTGGTCTGTCTGTAGGGTGTCCCGATAGAGTAATAACCCGCAGCCATGCCCGTGCTCGTTCCGTCTCCTCCCACTGTGATCAATAAATGCAATCATCTGGAACGCTCGGGGTATCGGAAATAAACAACGGATTTTTCGACGGTTGTGTCACTCACATAAATTTTATCTTGTTGGCTTAATAGATTTGCGAGTACAATGGGAGGACTCTTTAATTTGCAAGCGTCTGGGATTAATGCGGTGGTAAAAAACTGTAACAACTGAATTTGGTGTTTGATGGATGATACAATTATCTGTGAGGTTTAGCGGGACGAGGAGCAATTCCTCCATCTGAAGCTGGAAGTCCCATTTAGCAGGACAACCGATCCTAGCAACTTTCGTGTATGGTAAATGTAACAAAGTGGAGCGGGAAGCCATATGGGAATTTATGTGTAGTATGGGGGATCAAACATTACCCTGGCTCATTGGCGGGGATTTCAGTTCGGTTGTCGCTGTTTCGAAACGCTCCAGTTGGGTATATCTGGTGCACCACTCAATTGAGGAGTTTAGCGAGGCAATTTTTGATAGCGGCCTTATTGATATCTAATTAACAGGCAGTCAGTACACTTGGACCGATCATCGGCTATGGCAAAGGCTTGATCGGGTCCTCTTCTCCAGCGAGTGGATTAACACCGTCCCCCGGACAACAGTGACCCATTTGGCGCGATCCTCGTCGGACCACTGCCCGCTCCTTATTAATACAAAAGGTCACACCACCACCACTCCTTCAGCTTTCCGCTTCCAAAATATGTGGGTGCCACATCCGGACTTCACGGATATAGTGCGCACTAATTGGTCTTTCCCCACAGGCAGAGTAGGGATGGTCCAGTTCGCAAAGAAACTAAAGCGACTCAAGGAACGACTCAAAGAGTGGAATAAACATATTTTTGGGGACATCTTTGCCAATATCAGAGTTGCTGAAGCAGCGGTTGCATGGGCCGAGCAACATTATGACCAAGCGCCGACGGATGCTCATCTTATGGCAATGAATCACTGCACAGCACAACTCACTCACGCCCTTGCGATTGAGGAGGAGTTTTAGCGTCAAAAAGCGGCTTGCAAGTAGGTTATTGAGGGCGAGCGGAACACCAAATTCTATCACTCCATGGTAAAAAAGAAACGAGCTCGAACGACTATTACCTCAATATTGCAAGATGGCCAACTGATCGACGAGGATGGCCCCATCGCAGCATCGGGGGTGGCCCATTTCCAACGACTGCTGACGGCCGATAGCACGCACCCCGCACCATTGCTGCTGCACAATGTCCCTTGCCTACTCTCCGCTGAACAAAGGGAAATGCTATCCCGCGACATTGACGTTGAGGAGATGAAAGAGGTGGTCTTCGGGTTGGCTGGAGAGTGTTGCGGGGCCGGATGGCTTCAACGCTCTCTTCTACGATAAGTGTTGGGATATTATTAAGAGCGACACAGTTGACGCGGTGAACGACTTCCTACGAGGGACGCCCCTATCGCTCAATTACGTTGCCATGAAAATTTTGCTCATCCCGAAAGTAAAATATCCAGCGCAACGGAGTGAACACCGTCCGATCAGCTTGTGCAATACTTCGGATAAAGTCTTAATCAAATTGATTAATGATCGACTGCATCACCTGCTGCCTTCCATGATCACCCAAAACCAAAGTGGCTTCATCCTGTCACGACAAATTGGTGATAACATTCTCCTCGCATAGGAGATATTACACGCGGTCGGGGCTAATCAAAAGGAATGGAATGTAGCTCTTAAGTTGGATATGGAAAAGGCTTATGACAAAGTGGATTGGGACTTTCTTGTGGCGGTCCTTGAGCGCCTTGGTTTTCCGCCACAGTGGACATCAGTAATCAAAAATTGCATTTCCAATTGTTGGTTTTCTGTATTGATTAATGGCTCGGCGCTCGGCTTCTTTAAATCCACGAGAGGCCTGCGGCAGGGAGACCCACTCTCACCAACCTTATTTGTGTTGGCCTTTGAGTATTTATCATGGAATTTGAACGCCCTAATGGCGGGGGACCGAACAGTGGCGTTTCGAGGAAGTGAGGGAGTTTCTCATCTCGCCTATGCGGACAACGTGCTCATCTTTACAAATTCACATACTGACAGTTTGGTGAGCATTATGAATTTCCTGCATTCTTTCGAAGACGCATCCAGGCAGAGTATAAATCCGGCGAAAAGCTCCTTTATTGTTGCACCAGCCGCGCCATTACTCATAAAACAGCGGATTATGAGGCTAACGGGTTTTAGGCTCCAATCTTTCCCCTTTCGCTACGTCGGCGCCCCAATTTTTATGGGACGGCAACGAATTGGTTACTATGAGGGTCTGATAGATGGTATGGCGGCCAAGGTCGGTGGATGGGAAAAGAAGTTTCTATTGTACAGGGTACGGCTTCAGCTTATTAAGTCCGTTCTTTTAGCTATGCCGGTTCACCTACTGGCGGTCCTCAAACCACCTAAAGGAGTTATCCTGCACATTGAACGGATGCTCAACAAGTTCTTTTGGGGCTCGTCAGGTATGGTCAAACGTATACATTGGTCCGCATAGCCTCGTCTGTGTCGGCCAGTGGACGAAGGAGGACTCGGAGTTAGGAGCCTCTCAGACTCCATCAACGCCTTTTCTACCAATTTATGGTGGTGTTTCAGAACGAGAAACTCTCTTTGGGCTGATTTCCTTCGGCAAAAGTAGTGCGTGCGAACCACAGCTGAACCGAACATCTTTTGGGCATTGGGAAAGGGGAACCTTTGTTTCTGGCATGATACATGGATGGAGGAGGGCTCCCTTGCGGCCTTAATCCAACCCCCTTTTGAATTCCATGAGAGAATACACTATTATTGGAAGGATGGTCAATGGGATGAAGATAAGCTTAGGAAGATTCTGCCGGATGGTGTGGCTCGCCGAATACTCACTGTGCCTTTTGATGTCAATTCCGATGATAGACCGCGATGGAAGCTAACAGAAATGGGGAATTTCACAGTCAAATTGGCTATGATGGCTGGTCGATCCGGGAGGACCTCTCGGCCTCTTCTTCGGTACATTTGGTGCAAGGCACTTTCCCCATCCATGTCGATTTTTGTTTGGCGATTGCTGCATAATTTTGTGTCGGTGGACGACCAGCTTAGAGTCAAGGGCCTCTTAATCGTGTCTCGGTGTCAGTGTTGTGCTGCTAGTGAAAAAATTGCACATGTTTTCTTGAACATCAATGTGGCAAGGGCGGTATGGACTCACTTTTGTAAGAATAGGTGACCATATAGCCAATCGTGGCGGGCAAAACGTAACCTATGTCTAGACAATTTCAGTGTTTTGATAAATTTATTAATGAATAAAGAAATGAATCCATTTGGCATTACTTTGTTTCTGTTCACTTTATCTGGATTTCATATCTGTTCACTACGCAAACAAAGCCCACAGACTGAAAACATATTTCGCGGACTGGGACTACGCTTGGAGGTAGGTCCATGAAATCAGTCCCGCCGAATCAGTCCGGAAATCTCCAAGTCAAGGAATCTCGAAAATGGGTACCAAGATTCCCCTTGAGACTTGCACTAAGCATCTGCTGTCGTATTTCATCGATGGGGACGAGGGTCGTCTAAGCAGTGTTAGTGGGTTAGCTTGCTAGGAAGCAGCTGACTGAGGTGACTAGCGGGAACCGTCTTACGGAGGACCTTGAGTAGGGTCGGCTAGGTATGACGTGTGTTCCCGGTTCCAACGGTACAGGTCAAGTCCTTTGACATGAGGAACTGCTGAGTTTACCTGTATATCAGGTCTGTATCTTAGATATGGTGAGAGGTTGCCAAGAAGCACTTGAGTAGTCATAAGCCATGTCTAGTGCAGCTCTGGTGTACAGAGTGACAGTAGTTTCCAAGAAATGATCTGTCTCCTGTCAAAGGAATTGACAGTTGAGTCTCACGTATGGTCTGTGTCTTGTCCCTAAAATCTGTGGCCACAGTAACTGAACAGAAGGGAAGGTTTCCCTTGCGGCGTTTAGTAAGGACAGACCGACACTTAGGTCCAAAATGGGTACCTGCATTTTCCGTGCCCTAGACCCTAAGTGGTGAGACCGTAGACAGAAGGACAAGTATACTGTTAGAGCCTAAATGTTCATCCCCGAATATTCACCTAGTCTCTAGTGCCATGGACCGTTGTTAGATGGCCACCCATGGTAACGGGCGGATTCTAGAAATTCGACCAAGTCTAGCTGAAAGGTGAACCTAAAGAGTCACACAAAATCCACACACATTAAGTATTTGATTTAGAATTAAATATTGGAGAAAAAGGAATGATTAAATTGGATTTAATCGGGTCCTTTATTTTCTTGGAGAATTAATTCCTTTTATTTGAAAAAAGGGATTAATCTAATAAATTAGATTTATTAGAAAATTAATTTAATAGGCCTAGAATAAATATTTATATTTATTATATTTATTTATTTGGCCTTTGGAATATTTAAATAGGTTTTAAATATTCCATTAAATTAAATTAATGGTTGAGATGGAAAGGGAGAGATGGATGGCTAGGATTAATTTGACTAGGTCAAATACTACTTTGACTAGGTCAAAATCCTAGTCAAAATAGTCTTCTTTAGAGTTGGAGTTTAAAGAGCATTAAACTCCTCCTCTATAAATAGTCCTAGCCCCTCACTATTTGAGGAGTGATGAAATTCCAACACACACACACACACACTCACAATTTCGGCTCTCCATCTCCCCTACTCGTCCGCCCTCTCTCTCTCTCTCTCATAAGAAAATAATTCTTGTTCTTTTGTTCTTGGAACAATTGAACTTAGAAGAATTAATACCGTTAATTAATAACGTGTGATTAATTCATCCTCTCCAAAATACTTGTTCGTTCACTAGCACGTCGTGCAAGATACGTGGGTGGATTGCGTGTTACTATTTGGAGAGTCTCACATACGAGACTTGGAGCAAATCGGGGAACAACGCGAGTACCGGTTAGAAGACGAAAATGACAATTGGTAGGTTCCGGTTTAAATTTTCGTTTCTCTTTATTTAATTTAATGAAGGACAAGCGGATCCGCCCGGGAGCGCGAGCGGAAGCGAGAAAGCGAGAAAAGTGCGTAAATTTAAATCAAATTTAAGTTAAATGAATCCCAAGGGTTGTAGCCTTGGGTGCTCAACCGGACGTTCGATGTAGGATGTGTAAATATTGGAAACATATATTTTAACACATAGGGAATAGATATACACAATAAAACAATCAAAGCGTAAGGAGACTTTTACCTTCGATTGTTTAGCGTATGCTCCCGGCTACTTGCGTTGTTCCTTCTCCAGAATGCTCATGAAATCCAAACGTATGGATTCTCCAAAGGTGATTCACACCACACCGGAAAAAACACACGTTCTTCTTGCTAGAAAAGAACGGGTTTAAGAAGGAATCGGTTTAAGAGAAGAACACTATGAATTAGTGCTCTTTTAAACCTACTTTGTTCTTCGTCTTGATTCAAAATCAAGTGAAGAACACAAGTGTGAGAGAGGGAGAGAGGCAGAGAGTTGAGCGAGAGGAGAGGGATTTTTTTCTTCTCTTTTTCTTCTCTTTTTCCTAGAAAAAGATGAATAATAAATCTCTTATGCTTGGTGTTGTATATTCTAATATATATACATAATTAATGTGATTATTGGAATGTGTCTAGGTTCATCCAAGGATGTCTAGATTCATTCCAATCAATCACCATCAATTCTTCAATCAAGCCTACCAAAATTTATGGTATGATCAAATCATACCAAAAGGGAAGAGCTTGATTGGAGTTGATTTGTCTCTTTCCAAAAGAGACAGGTCAACATACCACCTAGCATGAAACATGGTTGATTTTGCTTCCTCCAAGGGAGCATGCCGGCCATGTTTAATTAAGGGAAGAAGTACAACTTCTTCCTATTCTAAAATAGGAATTATTTCTCCTCTCGAGTAAAATTTAACGGATCAGGTTTTATCGTAATCCAATTACGACGAACCCAACATTAAATCTAATTTAATATCCGTTTAAATTATTCTCGTTGATCTTTTAATCCAATTAAAAGATCCAACGTCTTAACGTCTCAACTTTCCATATTTAATCGAAAATCCAATTTACCGATTAAACGACAGCCCGATGCAATACCGGCCCGTCCATCTAATGGACTTTCCCTTAAGTAATCCAATTACTTATTTTATCCTTCGAGATTGACTCCAAGTCGATCTCTCAACCTCCTTGGTGATTTGTGTGTGACCCTTTAGGTTCACCCTCAGCTAGACTTGGGCCTGTGTCCCACAAAGGCCCGTTACCATGGGTGGTCGTCTAGCAACGGTCCATGGCACTAGAGACTAGGTGAATTGACGTGAACATTTAGGTGCCGATTCCGTCAACCGTCTCCCGAACTTTATCTAGGGTATGGAATTGGGCGTCGGTTCCCATCCTTGACTAGGCATCTATGCTTAATACTCAAGACAACGTATGCTTCATTGTGTCAACACAGGAAACCATTCCCTGTTCGACCAACCACTGTGGCCACAACTTCAAACAGCATGAACGTGTCTCCGAGTGCATAGGAGATACCTCTGTCACATACAGACAGGGGACCGATCCTTTTCTTGGAATCCACCGTCCTCGCTACACATTCCGACTGCACTGGATAAGGCTTATGATAATCATCTTACAGAATGACCACCTCTCGCCAGATCCAAGATACAGCAGTCATGTGCACGCAACTGCCATGATCCCTCAAGTCTGAGGATTACTCCCGTACTATCGGAACCGGGGAAAACCAATCATACCAACCAAGCCTCCAAGGCTTCCATATGATGATCCCCGCGAATCAGTCCAGTCGGCTCGACCCCAGTCGATCAAGATCGTGTAGGCGTCCCACGCCTGTCGCCGATGAAACACGACACTCATCCAATGAACACGACTCTTGACACAAGTCTCAATAGGACTCTCGATGCCCTGTCTCGAGGTCCTCGACTTGAAACGTTTCAGATCCAACTCTTAATCAGTTGGTTTCATGACCACCATCCAATGTGTGGCCCAACTGCACGAGTTGTTAACCATGGTCTGTGGGCTTTGTTGCGATATAAGTTAAACACCGTTTTAACAAATGTAAAATGAGCGCAACAAAGAAGGTACCATCGGTGAAGAACACTCATCTTATTCATCACATAATAATATTACATCTACATCAAGTTGTTGAATAAATTACAAATTGCCAAACCTATTGGCTTTCTGATCACCTATTCCAACACCAGAGGCTGGCCGCGCGCAGCCGTGCGCACAGGCAGGGCAGACGCGCGCAGGCAGGGGAGCCTGCACGTGGCCGCCCATGTTAGAATAGGTGACCATGTAAGCCAATTTTGGCGGGTATATGTAACCTATGTCTAGACAATTATAGGTGTTTGATAAATCATTAATGAATAAAGAAGTGAATTTCATTTGGCATCAGTTTGTTTGTGTTCACTTATATTTGTTTTCCATATCTGTTCACTACGCAAACGAAGCCCACGGACTGAGAATCAATTTCGGGGACTGGGACTACGCTTGGAGGTAGGTCCATGGAATCAGTCTTCCCGAATCAGTCCGGAAATCTCCAAGTCAAGGAATCCCGAAAATGGGTACCGGGATTCCATTTGAGACTTGCACTAAGCACCTGCTGTCGTGTTTCATCGACGGGTGACGAGGGTCGTCTAAGCAGTGTTAGTGGGTTAGCATGCGAGGACGCAGCTGACTGAGGTGACTCGCGGGAACCGTCTTACGGAGGACCTTGAGTATGGTCAGCAAGGTATGACGTGTATTCCCGGTTCCAACGGTACAGGTCAAGTCCTTTGACTTGAGGAATTGCTGAGTTTACCTGTACATCAGGGCTGTATCTTAGATATGGTGAGAGATTGCCAGAATTCTCTTTGGTAGTCATAAGCCATGTCTAGTGCAGTTCTGGTGTGCAAAGTGACAGTAGTTTCCAAGAAAGGATCTGTCTCCTGTCAATAGGTTTTGGCAGTTGAGTCTCATGTATACTCTAGGTCTTGTCCCTAAAACTGTGGCCACAGTGACTGAACAGAAGGGAAGGATTCCCTTGCGGCGTTTAGTGAGGACAGACCGACACTTAGGTCCAAAATGGGTACCTGCATTTTCCGTGCCCTAGACTCTAAGTGATGAGACCGAAGACAGAAGGACAAGTGTAATGTTAGAGCCTAAATGTTCATCCCTAAATATTTCACCTAGTCTCTAGTGCCATGGACCGTTGCTAGATGGCCACCCATGGTAACGGAAGGATTCTAGGAATCCGACCAAGTCTAGCTGAAAGGTGAACCTAAAGAGTCACACACTATCCACACACATTTAGATATTTAATTAGGAATTAAATATTGGAGTGAAGGAATGATTAAATTGGATTTAATCGGGTCCTTTATTTTTCTTGGAGAAATAATTCCTTCTATTAGATATAAGGAATTAAATTGATAAATTAGATTTATCAAAGGGGTTTATTTAATGGGCTTAAAATAATATTTATATTTATTTTAGCCTCTTGGAAATATTTAAATAGGTTTTAAATATTCCATTAAATTAAATTAAATCAACGGTTGAGATCAATGGGAGAGATGGATGGCTAGGATTGTTTTGACTAGGTCAAAACACTACTTTGACTAGGACTTTGACTAGGTCAAAATCCTAGTCAAATTAGAGTTCTTAAAAGAGGAGTTTAAAGAGGATTAAACTCCTCTTCTATATAAACCCCTAGCATCCTACAAGTTGAAGGATGATGAAACTCCAACACACACACTACAACACACACACACGGATTCTCTCTCCCTCTCTCTCGTCCGATTCTCTCTCCCTCTCCAAGAAATATTTTCTTGGTTTTTTTTGTTCTTGGAACATTAAGAACTTGATGAATCAATACCATTAATCCATAATGTGTTATTGATTCATCCACTCCAAAAACATAAACTTGTTCGTTGCTAGCACGACGTGCAAGATACGTGGGTGGATCGTGTGTCACGATTTAGAGGGTCTCAAAGACGAGATCTTGGTGCAAAATGGGGAACAACGCTTGTAGCCGGTGAAGACGAAAACGACAACGGGTAGGTCTCGTTTTAATTTTTCGTCCTCTCTTTAATTTCCAACCCTATGGCCTCCATGATTTATTTTATGTTATTCGTTCATGAGATACACCGAACGCCCGGGAAATTTCAAAGGCACACCCTTTGAAACGTGTTTTAATTTAAAAGCATGTTTAAATTCCGCATTTATTTTTAATTATACCGCGCTTCCGCATTCGCGCTTTTCCCGGGACGATCCACAATTCCTTTCAGCCCATGCCAGGCGCGCAAGGCTCCGCGCAGCCAACCTGCTGGTGGCGCAACCGGGCCTCAGGCAGGCCGCTGGCCGGGCGCGCGCGCAAACGGGCAGGGAAGCCCGCGCGCGTGCATCAGGCTAGCGTGCCGGGATGCCTGCACGCGCGGACGTACGGCCAGAGTGGCCGCGCGCGCACAGGGCGGCGCGCGCCTGCCCTGCAGGCACGCCCCATACGCGCGCACGTGTGCACTAGTGCATGCTGGAGAGTCCGCGCGCGCGCACAGCAGGCGGCGCCACCAGGCACGCGCGCACGCAGACGATGGTATCTGTGCGCGCGCCCAGTGCGCATGCGTGCGCGCACTGTGCAGGGCAGACGCACGACTGGCGGCCAGCAGGCCAGCGCGCACGCGGAAAAGGGAGCCTGCGCGCGCGACACCCTTCCGGCGCGCGCGGCGAGTAGCCTTCTGCAGACCAGGGGCCTGCGCGCGCGTGCGCGGTCAGGCAGCGCCTGCGCACGCGAGATGCGGCAGGCTGAGCCTGCTGCCTTGCGCGCACGCCAGCTGGCTGCTGCCGGTGGCGGCGGCTGGCTGCCGGTCTTGCTAGGGTTTCTCCCCTATTTCTATTTTCTTTTTCACTTTTAATCTTTTAATTAATTTTGAAAATTCGTTTTTGTTCAATTTTGCCTAATTTTCTAAGACGTTATTTTAGAAAGTAAAATATATACTGGATTTGGAATCCTGGGGATATTTTACTTAGAAATAATGAGGAAAGGTTTTCCTAAAACGAGAAAATGTTATTACCAACGGTTATGCCATGTTTTCATACGTTACGCATTTCTTTATTTATTTTATTTTAGATAACTATGATTGGCAATCATGTATTATTGGCATGTATTATTATGTGATTGGATCATATGACTATGTGTGTTGGATGGAAACGGATGATCACGAGCCCTAAACCGAATGTATGGTTTAATTTCATGTTGGGCCTGTGTGCCTCTTTTACTGCTTTCTCCTTCTCCTCTTTCTAGTTTCCTTGGAATAATAAGGCATTCTATCTCACTCCTTATGTACTCCCCCCGGGTTTTCGCTGAGGTTTCTATTTTTAATATGTAATGAGAGTAGAATAGGAGTGAGGTTTTAATTTTATGTAATTGATGGAGAAGAAGGAAGGTCCACATGGGGAGCCCAGACTGGAGGTTCCAAGGCGTTTCCATGAAGAAGAGAAAGAGAAAAGAGACCAAGCCCCATCAGAATGATGATTGGGTTACCATTAATGTAATAGTATAGGACCAACCCTAAATTGACCATAGATCCACTGCGGGCTCAGTGGATCGCATAGGATTCGGGCTCGTGATCATCCAATAGGGGCGTGCTAGGCTTTAATTTTGCATGTGGTTATTGTGATGGATGAATGGCGCTTTATTTATCATATAACTGCTATGGATGCAATTTATTACGCATTATGGATGAATGTGTAGATATATCATATTATGAGATCTCGGTAATTTACTACTCTCACATTGATTGGACCAATGTCCAAATATTTGACCCTAGACAAAATGGACATGGACTCTAGGAGTTTGTCCATGCCTTCCAATTCATCGCATAGTGAGGAAGCTGATTTAGGTCAATAGCATGGTCTCACGAGTTGTGGCACGTTATTGTACTTAAAAGAACCTGCACTGTGTCATGAACGAAAAATAGACCGTTGTTAGCTATCTCACGAGTCGTGGGGGTAGCAGTGGGTCTATGGCTCGGTTGATTGGATCAGGTCTAACGCCCGATTAACATGATTCGCTTGGAGTCCTCGGGATCATGTGAAAGGGTGAGGCAATAATCTTGGGAATCTCGTGGAACGAGAATGGTATGGTATACCTCCCACAGGATTTTTTCCATGCGAATCGTAAAAGCGGAGTATGGAAAAAATCGTTGTGGATCCCAAGCCCACTAGGAAAGGGTTTTCCCGAAAATCATGTTTGAGAGTACCGTGTTTTCGTATAAATAGTGGGAGCATTAAATGACTATATACCAAGCATTTAATTATTTTTATCAAACCACCGTCTTTTATATTCTGCTGATCGCGAACTCTGTTTTAAATGTGGATTTAAAAATGTCTAAGAACCGACTTTCCACCATACTTGAGACAAACAAATTCAATGGAACCAATTAAAACGACTGGTTGCGCAATCTCAGGATAGTCCTGGATTACGAGAACCAAGGCTACGTCATGGACGAGCCTCTCCCTAGGACCTTGCCGGAAGGATCCACACCAGAAGAACGTGAGACGTTTGAGACTTGGCATAGGGATAACCGGAAGGTCCATAGAGTCATACTTCCTTCAATGACGAATGAGATACAGAAGCAATATGAAAGGCTAGACAATGTCCCTTCCATTATGGCTCGCCTTAAGGATTGCTATGCAGTCCCGGACCGGCATACTAGGTATGTCGCGACGAAGGCGTTCTTTGGAACCAAAATGACAGAAGGATCCTCTGTACAAGAGCACGGGGTTAAAATGCTTGCCCTGGTGGAAAAGCTCGAGGACCTAAAGGCAGGCCTCGATAATGAAACGTACATAGAAGTGATCCTTCAGTCACTCCCACCCTCCTTCGACCAATTTATTGTCAACTACAACATGAACGCACTTGAGAACGATTCATGAGTTGATTAATATGTTGGTGCAATACGAGGCAACGACCAAAAAGTCCACACCTTCGATATTGTTTAGAGGTGCTTCAACTTCCAAGACGAAAGGCAGGGGTGTCGGACGTTGGAAAAGGAAGAAAGGAAGGGAAAAGACGTCAAAACAACTACGAACACTAAGACTGTTCCCATTGCCAAAGAGGGGAAGGCAAAGGAAAGGGAAATGTTGTCTCCAAGCAACAGTCGAGGGCAAATGACATATGTATCAATTGTCGTGAGAAAGGGCATTGGAAGAGGGAGTGCCCCAAGCTCCTCTCAAGCCAAGGTATATTTGTGATTGAGGTTAATATGGTCACTAATTCTGCCTCTTGGGTATCAGATACCGGCTGTGGAGCTCACATTTGCAATGATTTGCAGGTGTTGAAAAGAAGCAGAAAACTGGGTAGCTGAGATATGATCCTGAAGCTCGGGAATGGCAAGGCCATCTCGGCAGAAGCAGTAGGATCTGCCACCCTTGTAATTAGTGATAGTATTAGCATAGAATTAGAGCAAGTTTATTTTGTACCTAGTATGATTAAAAACATCATTTCCATTCCATTGTTAGACAATAGTGGTTATGAGTTTATGATCAATAAAAATTGCTTTTATTTGATGAGGTGTGGAATTGCTCATCTACTTGGTACACTAAATAACGGGCTCTATATCTTGCAACAAACGAACTTCGTTCTTAACTCTCAACACAAACGTAAAATAGATAATAACGGGAACGCACGACTTTGGCACGCTAGGCTAGGTCACATATCCCAAGATAGGATGAAAAGATTGGTAGATTCAAAGAACCTAGAGGTAGGGGACTTGAGTGAGCTACCAACTTATGAATCTTGTCTAAAAGGGAAAATGACCAAGAAGCCCTTTGTAGGACAAAGCAGGCTTGCCATAGGTCTGTTGGACTTGGTCCATACAGACGTATGTGGACCACTAAGGACGCAGGCCCGAGGTGGGTTCTCCTACTTCATAACCTTTACCGATTATCATTCACGGTATGGTTATGTTTACATAATGAGGTACAAGTCTGAAGCTCTTGAGAGGTTTAAAGAAATCAGACTTGAAGTAGAGAATCAGACCAACTGCAAAATTAAAGTCCTACGGTCAGACCGAGGCGGAGAATACCTTAGTACCGAGTTCCTTAATTATCTAAAAGAAAATGGTATAATTTCAGAATGGACACCTCCCGGGACACCACAATTAAATGATGTCTCTAAAAGGAGGAATCGAACCCTGTTGGACATGGTTCGATCCATGATGAGTTTTACCAAATTGCCCTTGTACTTTTGAGGCTACGCATTGGAAACGGCGGCCAAGTTGCTAAATTTGGCGCCAACCAGTGTATTGACCCAAACGCCATATGAAATATGGCACGACAAACCTGCATCCTACAACTACTTGGAAGTGTGGGGTAGCCCCGCGTACGTCAAGAGGTTAGTGGGAGATAAGCTAGAATCCAGGTCTAGCTTATGCAGGTTCGTTGGATACCCTAAAGAAACTGCGGGTTATTACTTTTGTGACCCCATGGAAAAAAAGGTGTTTGTTTCAAGGAATGTAGTGTTCTTGGAGCAAGGCTTCCCAGAGGATATCCAACCTGATGAACTGATCCTTGAGGAATCAAGTGATGGAATCCAGTCATCAGAGGTAGTCGCGGAATCCTCACTTAGAGGATTCAGGATAGACACCCGAAGGGCTGACCGACCTCGAGAAGTCCAACATGCTAGGCCATGAAAAATCGAAATGGACTCCATGAGCGAGAACAAAGTTTGGAGACTTGTAGATCCACCGAAAGGTGTTAAGCCAGTTGGCTGTAAGTGGGCCTACAAGCGCAAACTTGGCGTTGATGGAGAAGTCACAACCTTTAAGGCTAGTCTTGTAGCTAAGAGCTACACTCAACGACCCGGGTCGATTTTGAGGATACCTACTCGCCGGTAGCCATGGCTAAATCCATTCGGATCCTGCTCGCCATAGCAGCATGGTATGACTATGAGATATGGAAGATGGACGTGAAAATGGCCTTCCTCAATGGCTTCATTGAGGAAGAGATCTATATGGATCAGCCGAAGGGTTTCAAAGTCACTGGGGAAGAACAGAAGGTCTGTCGTCTCCAGAAGTCCATTTATGGCCTCAAGCAAGCATCCCGAAGTTGGAACATTCGCTTTGATGAAGTAATACGGGGCTATGACTTCATCAAAAATGAATCCGACCCTTGTGTATACAAGAAGGTCAGTGGGAGCTCTATTGTGTTCCTGGTGCTTTATGTGGATGACATTCTGTTCATTGGTAATGATATTAGAATGTTGGGTGACACAAAAGCATGGTTATCAACCCAGTTTTCCATGAAGGATTTGGGTGAAGCCTCCTACATCCTAGGCATCCAGATTGTCAGGGACAGATCTAAAAGGATGTTAGGGCTCACTCAAAACTCGTATATGGAGAAAGTCCTAAAGAGATATCGAATGGACAACTCCAAACGAGGATTCCTTCCTATGAGGCATGGGATCAAGTTATCCAAGAAACAGTCCCTGCAGACTGATGAGGAACTTGAAAGGATGAAAGTCATCCCCTATGCTTCTGCCGTAGGTAGCATCCAATATGCGGTCCACTGCACTAGGCCTGACATTGCTTACGCTTTGAGCGTAACAAGCAGAGGAACCGAGATCTCATCACTGTTCCAAACACATTCTTAGATGCTACCATCTTCTCAGAGAAATGGTAGGAAGTGGTGACGTTCGGATGGGCCGAGTCAACTCAGCAGACAACACTGCAGATCCGCTGACAAAGCCTATGTCGCAGAGTGCTCATACGCAACATCTTGAGAAGATGGGGATTAGACAAATGGGCGATTGGCTTTAAAGGTCAAGTGGGAGATTGTTAGAATAGGTGACCATATAGCCAATCTTGGCGGGCAAAATGTAACCTATGTCTCGACAATTTCAGTGTTTTGATAAATTTATTAATGAATAAAGAGTTGAATTCATTTGGCATTACTTTGTTTGTGTTCACTTTATCTGCATTTCATATGTGTTCACTACGCAAACAAAGCCCACAGACTGAAAACATATTTTCGGAGACTGGGACTACGCTTGGAGGTAGGTCCATGAAATCAGTCCCGCCGAATCAGTCCGGACATCTCCAAGTGAAGGAATCTAAAAAATGGACACCGAGATTCCCCTTGAGACTTGCACTAAGCATCTGCTGTCGTATTTCATCAACGGGGGACGAGGGTCGTCTGAGCAGTGTTAGTGGGTTAGCCTGCTAGGAAGCAGCTGACTGAGGTGACTCGTGGGAACCGTCTTAAGGAGGACCGGCTAGGTATGACGTGTGTTCCCGGTTCCAACGGTACAGGTCAAGTCCTTTAACTTGAGGCACTGCTGAGTTTACCTGTATATCAGGTCTGTATCTTAGATATGGTGAGAGATTGCCAAGAAGCACTTGAGTAGTTATAAGCCATGTCTAGTGCAGCTCTGGTGTACAGAGTGACAGTAGTTTCCAAGACAGGATTTGTCTCCTGTCAAAGGCATTGACAGTTGAGTTTCACGTATGCTCTGTGTCTTGTCCCTAAAATCTGTGGCCACAGTAACTGAACAGAAGGGAAGATTTCCCTTGCGGCGTTTAGTAAGGACAGACCGACACTTAGGTCCAAAATGGGTACCTGCATTTTCCGTGCCCTAGACCCTAAGTGGTGAGACCGTAGACAGAAGGACAAGTATACTGTTAGAGCCTAAATGTTCATCCCCGAATATTCACCTAGTCTCTAGAGCCATGGACCGTTGCTAGATGGCCACCCAAGGTAACGGGCGGATTCTAGGAATCCGACCAAGTCTAGCTAAAAGGTAAACAAACCTAAAGAGTCACACACAATCCACACACATTAAGTATTTAATTTAGAATTAAATATTGGACAAAAAGAAATGATTAAATTGGATTTAATGGGGTCCTTTATTTTCTTGGAGAATTAATTCCTTTTATTTGATAAAAGGGATTAATCTAATAAATTATATTTATTAGAAAATTAATTTAATAGGCCTAGAATAAATATTTATATTTATTATATTTATTTATTTGGCCTTTGGAATATTTAAATAGGTTTTAAATATTCCACTAAATTAAATTAATGGTTGAGATGGAAAGGGAGAGATGGATGGCTAGGATTAATTTGACTAGGTCAAATACTACTTTGACTAGGACTTTCACTAGGTCAAAATCCTAGTCAAAATAGTCTTCTTTAGAGTTGGAGTTTAAAGAGGATTAAACTCCTCTATAAATAGTCCTAGCCCCTCACTATTTGAGGAGTGATGAAATTCCAACGCACACACACTCACAATTTCGGCTCTCCCTCTCCCCTACTCGTCCGCCCTCTCTCTCTCTCTCATAAGAAAATAATTTCTTGTTCTTTTGTTCTTGGAACAATTGAACCTACGAGAGTTAATACCATTAATTAATAACGTGTGATTTGAAGGACAAGCGGATCCGCCCGGGAGCGCGAGCGGAAGCGAAAAAAACGAGAAATTACGTAAATTTAAATCAAATTTAAAAATACGAATCCCAAGGGGTGTACCCTTGGGTGCTCAACCGGGCGTTCGATGTAGGATGTGTAAATATTAAAACATATATTTAAACACATAGGGCATAGATATATAAATGGAATCAATCAAAGCGTAATAAACCGTTACCTTTGATTGTTTAGCGTATGCTCCCGGCTACTAGCGTTGTTCCTTCTCCGGAATGCTCACGAAATCCAAACGTATGGATTCTCCAAAGGTGATCCACACCACACCGGAAGAAACACACGTTCTTCTTGCTAGAAAAGAACGGGTTTAGGAAGGAATCGGTTTAAGAGAAGAACACTATGAATTAGTGTTCTCTTAAACTTACTTTGTTCTTCTTCTTGATTCAAAATCAAGTGAAGAACACAAGTGTAAGAGAGGGAGGGAGCACGAAAATTGAGAGAGAGGAGAGGATTTTTTGTCTTCTCTTTTTCCTAGAAAAAGATGAATAATGAATCACTTATGCTAGGTGTTGTATATTCTAATATTTATACATAATTAATGTGATTATTGGAATGTGTCTAGGTTCATCCAAGGATGTCTAGATTCATTCCAATCAATCACCATCAATTCTTCAATCAAGCCTACCAAAATTTATGGTATGATCAAATCATACCAAAAAGGGAAGAGCTTGATTGGAGTTGATTTGTCTCTTTCCAAAAGAGACAAGTCAACATACCACCTAGCATGAAACATGGCTGATTTTGCTTCCTCCAAGGGAGCATGTCGGCCATATTTAATTAGGGAAGAAGTCCAACTTCTTCCTATTCCAAATTAG
Organism: Sesamum alatum; assembly: GCA_034509735.1. Lineage (NCBI taxonomy): Eukaryota > Viridiplantae > Streptophyta > Magnoliopsida > Lamiales > Pedaliaceae > Sesamum > Sesamum alatum. The sequence goes on from JACGWO010000003.1 coordinate 51,352,041, forward strand.
GAATTATTTCTCCTCTCGGATATAATCTAACGGACCGGGTTTTATCGTAATCCAATTACGACGAACCCAATATTAAATCCAATTTAATGTCCACTTAAATTATTCCCGTTGATCTTTTAATCCAATTAAAAGATCCAACGTCTCAACATCTCTACTTTCCATATTTAATCGAAAATCCAATTTACCGATTAAATGAAAGCCCGATACAATATCGGCCCGTCCATCCAATGGACTTTCCCTTAAGTAATCCAATTACTTATTTTTATCCTTCGAGACTGACTCCAAGTCGATCTCTCAACCTCCTCGGTGATTTGTGTGTGACCCTTTAGGTTCACCCTCAGCTAGACTTGGGCCCGTGTCCCACAAGGGCCCGTTACCATGGGTGGCCGTCTAGCAACGGTCCATGGCACTAGAGACTAGGTGAATTGGCGTGAACATTTAGGCGCCGATTCCGTACTGGTACGATCCTTCCGTCTACCGTCTCCCGGCCTTAGTCTAGGGTATGGAATTGGGCGTCGGTTCCATCCTTGACTAGGCATCTATGCTTAATACTCGAGACCACGTATGCTTCATTGCGTCGACACAGGAAACCATTTGCTGTTCGACCAACCACTGTGGCCACAGCTTCAAACAGCATGAACGTGTCTCCGAGTGCATAGGAGATACCTCTGTCACATACTGACAGGGGACGGATCCTCTTCTTGGAATCCACCGTCCTCGCTACACATTCCGACTGCACTGGACAAGGCTTATAATGATCATCTTACAGAATGATCACCTCTCGCCAGATCCAAGATACAGCCGTCCTGTGCACGTGACTGCCATGATTCCTCAAGTATGAGGATTACTCCCGTACTATCGGAACCGGGGAAATCCAATCATACCGACCAAGCCTCCAAGGCTTCCATATGATGATCCCCGCGAGTCAGTCCAGTCGGCTCGACCCCAGTCGACCAACCTATCAAGATCGTGTAGGCGTCCCACGCCTGCCGCCGATGAAACACGGCACTCATCCAATGAACACGACTCTTGACGCAAGTCTCAATAGGACTCTCGATGCCCTATCTCGAGGTCCTCGACTTGGAACGTTTCAGACCCAACTCTTAATCAGTTGGTTTCATGACCACCATCCAATGCGTGGTCCAACTGCACGAGTTGTTATCCATGGTCTGTGGGGTTTTGTTGCGATATAAGTTAAACACTATTTTAACAAATGTAAGATGAGCGCAACAAAGAAGGTACCATTGGTGACGAATACTCATCTTATTCATCACATAATAATATTACATTCACATCAAGTTGTCGGATAGGTTACAAATTGCCAAACCTATTAGCTTTCTGGTCACCTATTGCAACATAATTAATAACGTGTGATTAATTCATCCTCTCCAAAATACATGTTCGTTCGCTAGCACGACGTGCAAGATACGTGGGTGGATTGCGTGTTACTATTTGGAGAGTCTCACATACGAGACATGGAGCAAATCGCGAAACAATGCGAAAACCGGTTAGAAGACGAAAACGACAATTGGTAGGTTCCGGTTTAAATTTTTGTTTCTCTTTATTTTTAATCCTATGGCCTCCATGATTCCTTTTATTCTTTTAATTCATGAGATACACCGAACCCCCGGAAACTTCAAGGGTACACCCCTTGAATGTGTTATTTTATTTTATTAAAAGCATGTTTTAATTTTTGTATTTAATTTTATACCGCGCTTCCGCATTCGCACTATTTCCCGGGACGATCCACAATCTTTCAAATTTGGGGGATTGTTCCATTTCACGCCTCCTCACACTGAATTCATCTTGACCATGCTTCACGCGTGGCGGCTTTTCGGGTCCTCATGTACAACGAGGTCATGCTCGTTTGATCATTCCTATCCTCTGGAGCATACGAAATGAGGTGAAATTTAACGGCACATTGGTCACCTCAAACCTGATCATCCGAAGAGTGTACGGGCGTCTTGCTTCCCTCTTCCGAGTGGGTGGCTTCACGGCACGAAACTTGAAAGGCGACCTGGAAGTAGCTGCCAAGTTTGGTATGAGTTTTGATATGCTGTGGCCACGATGGCCCATCCTTGTTCGCTGGGAAAAACCACGTAGGGGTCGGTGGAAACTCAATACCGATGGAGCTGCGAAGGGTAATCCCGGATGTGCTGAGGCGTGAGGAGTGATCCGAGATAGCCAGGAAACGTTTCTTCAGGCTTTTGCAGATTACCTGGACATTCAATCGAATACTTATGTGGAGCTTTTCGCCATCGTCTGGGGAATCGATCTGGCCCAACAGGCGGGGTGTGTGCAACTATGGGTGGAGATTGATGCCCAAGTAGTGCTCCAAATTATTCACTCGGATGAGGGCCAATGGTGTTAGAATCGGTGACCATGTAGCCAATCTTGGTAGCCGAATTGTAACCTATGTCTGAACAATTTCGAGGTTTTAATAAATTATTAATGAATAAGAAGTGAAATTCATTTGGCATTCACTTCGTTTGCGTTCACTTTATCTGCTTTATATATTCTGTTCACTATGCTAACGAAGCCCACGGACTGAAAACACATTTTGGGGACTGGGACTACGCTTGGAGGTAGGTCCATGAAATCAGTCCCGCCGAATCAGTCCGGAAATCTCCAAGTCAAGGAATCTCGAAAGTGGGTACCGAGATTCCCCTTGACACTTGCACTAAGCATCTGCTGTCGTATTTCATCGACGGGTGACGAGGGTCGTCTAAGCAGTGTTAGTGGGTTAGCCTGCTAGGGAGCAGCTGACTGAGGTGACTCGCGCGAACCGTCTTACGGAGGACCTTGAGTAGGGTCGGTTAGGTATGACGTGTGTTCCCGGTTCCAACAGTACAGGTCAAGTCCTTTGACTTGAGGAACTGCTGAGTTTACCTGATATCAGGGCTGTATCTTGGATATGGTGAGAGATTGTCAAGAAGTAGTTGAGTAGTCATAAGCCATATCTAGTGCAGCTCCGATGTACAGAGTGACAGTAGTTTCCAAGAAAGGATCTGTCTCCTGTCAAAAGGTATTGACAGTTGTGTCTCACAAATGCTCTGAGTCTTGTCCCTAAAATCTGTGGCCACACTAACTGAACAGAAGGGAAGGTTTCCCTTGCGGCGTTTAGTAAAGGACAGACCGACACTTATGTCTAAAATGGGTACCTGCATTTTCCGTGCCCTAGACCCTAAGTGGTGAGACCGTAGACGGAAGGACAGATGTACTGTAGAGCCTAAATGTTCATCCCCGTATATTCACCTAGTCTCTAGTGCCATGGATCGTTGCTAGATGGCCACCCATGGTAACGGGCGGATTCTAGGAATCCAACCAAGTCTAGCTGAAGGTGAACCTAAAGAGTCACACACAATCCGCACACATTAAAGTATTTAATTAGGAATTAAATATTTGGAGAAGTGGAGCGATTAAATTCGATTTAATTGGATCCTTATTTTCTTAGGAAGAATTAATTCCTTTTATTAGATAAAAGGGTTTTATCTAATAAATTAGATTTATTAGAAAATTAATTTAACGGGTTTAGAATAAATATTTATATTTAATATATTTACTGCCCTTGGAATATTTAAATAGGATTTTAATATTCCATTAAATTAAATTAATGGTTGAGATTAAAAGGGAGAGATCTATGGCTAATATTGGTTTGACCAAAAGAAGCTTGATTTGACTAGGATTTGACTAGGTCAAATCCTAGTTGTGGAAGATCTTCAAAGTGTAGGAGATTGAAGAGGAAAAGGATTCCTCTTCTATAAATACTCCTTAGCACACACATTGAAGGAGATGATGATTCTTGAAACACACACACACACACACACACACATTCACGTGTGCTCTTTCCTCTCCTCCTCTCGGCCGCGCCTCTCTCTCTCCAAGAAAATAGTTTTCTTGTTCTTTTGTTCTTCAACAATTGAACATCGGAGGGTTGATCTCGTTAAATTAATAACGTTTGATCGATCCGTCCTCTCCGATATAATACTTGTTCTTTCGCTAGCACGAAGTTCAAGATACTTGGGCGGATTGCATGTCACGAATTAGAGGGTCTCCTATACGAGATCTTGGAGCAAATCAGGGAACAACGCGAGTACCAGTTAGAAGACGAAAATGGCAATCGGTAGGTTTCCGGTTTATCCTTTTTCGTCCTCTTTATTTTCGAATCCTATGGCCTCCATGATTGCTATGTATGCTTTTTACTATTCATGAGATACACCGGACGCCCGAGAGTTTCAAGGGTACACCCCTTGAACGAGTTTATTTTAATATATGTTATGCATGTTTAAATTTTTTGTAATTTAAATTATACCGCGTTTCCGCCTTCGCGCTACTCCCGGGACGATCCACACGCCTACCAAAGGCTTTCATTGGTATCAGAGCCCGATTCGGTGTATAGGCCTAGGGTTTTGTGTGCGTTTTAAGCATGAAAACGTGTTTTGCATGTTTTAATTTATTTCTTGATATTTTTATCGTAAAGCATGTCGTTTTCTTGCTTTCAATTACGTATGATTTTTGTGCTGTTGGTATTTTCTATTTTCCTTGGGAAACGGGGGAAAAATCGAATGAAATGGAGAAAACGCAGCATGTGGCCAGCCGGTGGCTAATCGCGCGCGCTTTGCGCTCAGGCGAGGCAGGCGCGCATGGCGGGAAGGGAAGCCCACGCGCGCGCCAGGCCAGCACGAGTGGCTGAGCGCGCGCGCATGCGGGCAGGGAAGCCTGCGCGCCACCAGGCTAGCACCATAGGGCGCCTGGGCGCCCCGACGCGCGGCCAGGAAAGCCCCATAGGCGCGCCCGATGCGCGCGCGCACGCAGACGATGGTGTTTGCGTGCGCGCGGCCTGCGCAGGGCAGGCGCACGCAAGCGGCCGGCAGGCTGACGGATGCGGGCAGAGGAGCCTGCGCGCGCGGGCATGCGTAGTGCTGTCGACTAGGCGCACGCGCGGGCAGGCAGGGGCCTGCGCGTGCGCGCCCGGTCAGGTAGGCCCTGCGCGGGCGCTGGGGTAGCAGGCTGGGCCTGCTGACCCGCGTGCGCCGGCTGACTGCTGCCGGTGGTGGCGGCCGGTTGACGTTCATCGTTTTCTCGTTATTTTAAATTTTTTAGATTATTCTAAAAATTCATTTTATTTTATTTTTGCTTATTTTCTTTAAGAACATTATTTGGGAGGTTGAGTTTATTGGATTTGGAATCCCAGGAATAACTTACCTACAAATAATGATGAAGGGTCTTCCTAAACGAGAAAAAATATTGCCAACGGTTGTACCATATTTTTCATACGTAGTGCATTTACTTATCATGGATTGATGTGATTGGTAATCATGGAATATTAGCATATGTTTATATGATTAGATCATGTGATTGTGTGTGTTTAATGGAAATGGATGATTGCGAGCCCTAGACCGAATGTATGGTTTAATTTTATGTTGGGCCTGTGTGCCTCTTTTTCTGCTTTATCCTTCTCCCCTTCTGCCTTGGAATAATAAGGCATTCTTTCTCCCTCCTAAGGTACTCCCCCCGGGTTTTCGTTGGGGTTTCTTTTTAGATATGTAATGAGAGTAGAATAGGAGTGAGGATTTTATTTTTATGTATTTGGTGGAGAAGAAGGAAGGTCCACATGGAGAGCCCAGAATGGAGGATCTAAGGCGTTTCCATGAAGAGTTGAAAGAGAAAAGAGACCAAGGCTCATCAGAATGATGATCGGGTTACTATTAATGTAATAGTGTAGGACCAACCCTAGATTGACCATAGATCCACTGCGGGCTCAGTGGGTCGCATTGGATTCAGGCTCGTGATCATCCAACAGGGGCGTGCTAGGCTTTAATTTTTCATGTGGCTATTATGATGAATGAATGGTTTTATTTATCGTATAACTACCATGGGATGCAATTTATTTATTTATTTATTTACGCATTATGGATGAATGTGTTTATATTTACATATGAGATCTCGGTCATTTACAACTCTCACATTGGTTCGACCAATGTCCAAACATTAGACCCTAGACAAAGTGGACATGGACTCTAGGAGTTTGTCCATGCCTTCCAATCCATGGCATAGTGAGGAAGCTAATTTAGGTCGATAGCGTGGTCTCACGAGTCGTGAACGAAAAGTAGACCACTGTTACCTGTCTCACGAGTCGTGGAGATAGCAGCGGATCTATGATTCGGTTGATTGGGTCGGGTCTAACGCCCGATTAGCATGATTCGATTGGAGTCCTCGGGATCATGTGAAAGGGTGAGGCAATTATCTTGGGAATCTCGTGGAACGAGAATGGTATGGAATACCTCCCACAGGATTCTTCCCATGCGAGTCGTAAAAGCGGGGTATGGGAAAATTCGTTGTGGATCCCAAGCCCACTAGAAAAAGGTTTCCCGAATACAACGTTTGAGAGTATCGTGTTTTCGTATAAATAGTGGGAGCATTAAATGACTAAAGACCAAGCATTTAATTATTTATCAAAACTTCCGTCTTTCAAATTCTGCTGATCGCGAGTTCTATTTTTAAAATGTAGATTTAAAATGTCTAAGAACCCATTATCAACCATACTTGAGACTAACAAGTTCAATGGAACAAATTACAACGACTGGTTGCGCAATCTGAGGATAGTCCTAGATTAGGAGAACCAAGGCTACGTCATGGACGAGCCTCTCCCTAGGACCTTATCGGAAGGATCCACGCCAGAAGAACGTGAGACGTTCGAGACTTGGCATAAGGATAACCGGAAGGTCCGTAGCATCATACTTGCTCCTATGACGAATGAGATTCAGAAACAATATGAAAGGCTAGACGATGTCCCTTCCATTATGGCTCCCCTTAAGGATTGCTATGCAGTCCCAGACCGGCATACTAGGTATGTCGCGACGAAGGCGTTCTTTGGAACTAAAATGGCCGAAGGATCCTCTGTACAAGAGCACGGGGTTAAAACGCTTACCCTGGGGGAAAAGCTCGAGGACCTAAAGGCAGGCCTCGATAATGAGACGTACATAGATGTGATCCTTCAGTCTCTCCCACCCTCCTTCGACCAATTTATTGTCAACTATAACATGAATACACTTGAGGAGGGTATTCATGAGTTAATCAATATGTTGGTGCAATACGAGGTAACGACCGAAAAGTCCACACCGTCGGTATTGTTTGGAGGTGCTTCAACTTCCAAGGCGAAAGGAAAGGATACCGGACGTTGGAAAAGGAAGGGAAAGGGAAAAGCCGTCAAACAAGCTACAAACACTAAGAGTGTTCCTATTGCCAAAGAGGGGAAAGGCAAAGGAAAGGGGAAGGTTGTCTCCAATCCACAGTCGAGGGCATATGCATATGTATCAATTGCCGTGAGAAAGGGCATTAGAAGAGGGAGTGCCCCAAACTCCTCTCGAACCAAGGTATCTTTGTGATTGAGGTTAATATGGTTACTAACTCTGCATTTTGCGTATTAGATACCGGCTATGGAGCTCACATTTGCAATGATTTGCAGGTGCTGAAAAGAAGCAGAAAACTGGGTAGTGGGGATATGATCCTGAAGCTTGGGAATGGCAAGGCCATCTCGGCAGAAGCAGTAGGATCCGCCACTCTAGTAGTTAGTGATCGTATTAGTATAGAGTTGGAGCTAGTTTATTATGTACCTAGTATAATTAAAAATATCATTTTCATTCCGTTGTTAGACAATAGTGGATATGAGTTTATGATCAATAAAAATTGAATTTATTTGATGAGGTGTGGAATTGCCCATCTACTTGGTACACTTAATAATGGGCTCTATATCTTGCAACAAACGAACTTCGTTCTAAACACTTAACACAAACGTAAAATAGATAACAACGGGAATGTTATAATAGGTGACCATGTAGCCAATCTTGGCAGGAAAAATGTAACCTATGTCTAGACAATTTCAGGGATTTGATAAATCATTGATGAATAAAGAAGTGAAATTCATTTGGCATTACTTTGTTTGTGTTCACTTTATCTGCATTACGTATCTGTTCACTACGCAAACAAAGCCCACGGACTGAAAACGTATTTTGGGGACTGGGACTACACTTGGAGGTAGGTCCACGAAATCAGTCTCGTCGAATCAGTTCGAATATCTCCAAGTCAAGGAATCTCGAAAATAGATACCGAGATTCCCCTTGAGGCTTGCATTAAGCATCTGCTGTCGTATTTCATCGACGGGTGACAAAGGTCGTCTAAGCAGTGTTAGTGGGTTAGCCTGCTAGGGAGCAGCTGACTGAGGTCACTCATGGGAACCGTCTTACGGAGGACCTTGAGTAGGGTCGGCTAGGTATGACGTGTATTCCCGGTTCCAACGATACAGGTCAAGTCCTTTGACTTGAGGAACTGCAGAGTTTACCTGTATATCATGTCTGTATCTTAGATATGGTGAGATATTGCCAAGAAGCACTTGAGTAGTCATAAGCCATGTCTAGTGCAGCTCTGGTGTACAGAGTGACAGTAGTTTCCAAGAAAGGATCTGTCTCCTGTCAAAAGGCATTTACAGTTGAGTCTCACATATGTTCTAGTGCCATGGACCGTTGCTAGATGGCCACCCATGGTAACGGGCGGATTCTAGGAATCCGACCAAGTCTAGCTGAAAGGTGAACCTAAAGAGTCACACACAATCCACACACATTAAGTATTTAAGTTAGAATTAAATATTGGAGAAATGGAATAATTAAATTGGATTTAATCGGGTCCTTAATTTTCTTGGAGAGAATGAATTCCTTTTATTAGATAAAAGGGGATTAATCTAATAAATTAGATTTATTAGAAAATTAATTTAATGGGACTAGAATAAATATTTATATTTATTATATTTATTTATTTTCCCTTTGGAATATTTAAATAGGTTTTAAATATTCCATTAAATTAAATTAATGGTTGAGATTAAAAGGGGAGATGGATGGCTAGGATTAAATTTGACTAGGTCAAAATCCTAGTCAAATTAGTCTTCTAGAGTTGGAGTTTGAAGAGGATTAAACTCCTCTATAAATAGTCCTAGCCCCTCACCATAAGAGAGATGATGAAACTCCAATACACACACACACACACACACTCTCTCGTCCTCTCTCCTCTCGTCCGACCTCTCTTTCTCTCTCCCAAGAATATTACTTTCTTGTTCTTTTGTTCTTGGAACAATTGAACATAGGAGGATTAATCCCGTTAACCTAATAACGTGCGATTGATCCATCTACTCCAAAACACTTGTTCGTTCTCTAGCACGACGTGCAAGATACGTGGGTGGATTGCGTGTCACAATTTCGAGAGTCCCATACACGAGATTTGGTGCAAATCGGGGAACAACGCATGTACCAGTTAGAAGACGAAAACGACAATCGGTAGGTCCCGATTTATTTTTTCGGCCCTCTTTTATTTTAATCCTATGGCCTCCATGATTCTTTCTATGCTTTCTAATTCATGATATACATCGAACACCTGGGAATTTCAAGGGTACACCCCTTGAACGTGTTGTTTAATTTACGTAAAGCATGTTTAAATCTTTGTTATTTAATATTATACTGAGATTCCGCATTCGCGGTAATTCCCGGGACGATCCACAATCTTTCAGTGGTATCAGAGCCCGGTTTGGTGTATAAGCCTAGGGTTTTACGTGCGTTTTAAGCATGAAACGTGTTTTGGCATGTTTTAATTAATTCTTTATTATATTATTATTAAAGCATGTCGTTTTCTTGCTTTTAATTCATATGATTTTTTTGGTGCTATTGGATTTTCTGTTTTTTTTGGGAAACGGGGGTGAAAATCGAGCAAAAATGGAGAAAAACCGTAGCACGCCGGCCTGCCGGAGACTGGCAGCGCGCAGCCGTGCGCACAGGCGAGGCAGACTGCCGGGTGGAAGGCCGGGCGTCAGGTAGGCAGCTGGCCGGGCGCGCGCGCAAACGGGCAGGGAGGCCTGGCGCATGCTTGGATGCCTGCGCGCCCGGACGCGCGGCAAGAGAGGCCGCGCGCGAGCGCGCCGCACGCAGACGGAGGAGTCTCTGCGCGCACGAAGCGGCACCGCAGGCGCGCGTGAACGCAGACAATGGTGTCCGAGTAGGCACGCCCAGAGCTTGTGCGCGCACACACGCCTACGCAGGGCAGGCAGACGATTGGCGGCCGGCAGGCTAGCGCGTGCGGGCAAGGAAGCCTATGCGCGTGGCAGCCCTCCGGCGCGTGCGGCCGTGCAGCCTGCTGTCGTGGCGGCGGCCGGCTACCGGTTGTTAGGGTTTCTCCGTATTTTTCAGTTTTAATTTTTTAATTAATTCTGAAAATTCGTTTTTGTTTAATTTTTGCCTATTTTCTAAGACATTATTTTAGGAGGTAGAATTATATTGGATTTGGAATCCCGGGGATAATTTAACTAGAAATAATGAGGAAAGATCTTCCTAAAACGAGAAAATATTATTACCAACGGTTGTACCATATTTTCATACGTTACGCATTTTTTTTTATCTTTGATAATTGTGATTGGTAATCATGTGTGGTTAGCATGTATTTTGTGATTGGATGATATGATTATGTGCGTAGGATGGAAATGGATGATCACGAGCCCCAGACCGAATGTATGTTTTAATTTTGTGTTGGGCCCGTGTGCCTCTTTTACTGCTTTCTTCTTCTCTCTTTCTAGTTTCTTTGGAATAATAAGGCATTCTATCTCCCTTCTTATGTACTCCCCCCGGGTTTTCGCTGGGGTGTCTATTTTTTAAATATGTAATGAGAGTAGAATAGGAGTGAGGTTTTAATTTTATGTAATTGATGGAAAAGAAGGAAGGTCCACATGGAGAGCCCAGACTGGAGGATCCAAGGCGTCTCCATGAAGAGAAGAAAGAGAAAAGAGACCAAGGCCCATCAGAATGATGATTGTGTTACTATTAATGTAATAGTGTAGGACCAACCCTAGATTGACCATAGATCCACTGCGTGCTCAGTGGATCGCATAGCATTCGGGCTCGTGATCATCCAACAGGGGCGTGCTAGGCTTTAATTTTGCATGTGGTTATTATGATGGATGAATGGCGTTTTATTTATCATATAACTGCTGTGGATGCAATTTATTTATTACGCATTGTGGATGAATGTGTTGATATATTTACTTTATGAGATCTCAGTCATTTACGACTCCCACATTGGTTAGACCAATGTCCAAATATTAGACCCTAGACAAAATGGACATGAACTCTAGGAGTTTGTCCATGCCTTCCAATCCATGGCATAGTGAGGAAGCTAATTTAGGTCGATAGCGTGGTCTCACGAGTCGTGGCACGTCTATTGTGCTTAAAAGAAGCTGCACTGTGTCATGAATGAAAAGTAGACCACTGTTACCTGTCTCACGAGTCGTGGAGGTAGCAGTGGGTCTATGGCTCGATTGATTGGGTCGGGTCTAACGCCCGATTAGCATGATTCGCTTGGAGTCCTAGGGATCATGTGAAAAGGGTCAGGCAATAATCTTGGGAATCTCGTGGAACAAGAATGGTATGGTATACCTCCCACAGGATTTTTCCCTTGCGAATTGTAAAAGCGGGGTATGGGAAAATTCGCTGTGGATCCCAAGCCCATTAGGAAAGGGTTTCCCAAAAACAACATTTGAGAGTACCGTGTTTTTGTATAAATAGTGGGAGCATTAAATGACTAAAGACCAAGCATTTAATTATTTATCAAATCACCGTCTTTTATATTCTGCTGATCGCGAACTCTATTTTTTAAATGTAGATTTAAAATGTCTAAGAATCCACTTTCAACCATTCTTGAGACAAACAAATTTAATGAAACCAATTACAACGACTGGTTGCGTAATCTCAGGATAGTCCTGGATTACGAGAACCAAGACTACTTCATGGACGAGCCTCTCCCTAGGACCTTACCGGAAGGATCCACGCCAGAAGAACGTGAGATGTTCGAGACTTGGCATAAGGATAACCGGAAGGTCCGTAGCGTCATACTTGCTTCGATGACAAATGAGATTCAGAAGCAGTATGAAAGGCTAGACGATGTCCCTTCCATTATGGCTCGCCTTAAGGATTGCAATGCAGTCCCGGACCGGCATACTAGGTATGTCGCGACCAAGGCATTCTTTAAAACCAAAATGATAGAAGGATCCTCTGTACAAGAGCACAGGGTTAAAATGCTTACCCTGGTGGAAAAGCTCGAGGACCTAAAGGCAGGCCTCGATAATGAGACGTACATAGATGTGATCCTTCAGTCACTCCCACCCTCCTTCGACCAATTTATTGTCAACTACAACATGAACGCACTTGAGAAGGGTATTCATGAGTTGATTAATATGTTGGTGCAAAATACGAGGCAACAACCAAAAATTTGTGACCATGTTGCCAATCTTGGCAGGCAAAATGTAACCTATGTCTAGACAATTTCAGCGATTTGATAAATCATTAATGAATAAAGAAGTGAAATTCATTTGGCATTACTTTGGTTGTGTTCACTTTATCTGCATTATGTATCTGTTCACTACGCAAACAAAGCCCACGGACTGAAAACGTATTTCGGGGACTGGGACTACACTTGGAGGTAGGTCCATGAAATCAATCTCGCCGAATCAGTCCGGAAATCTCCAAATCAAGGAATCTCAAAAATGGGTACCGAGATTCCCCTTGAGGCTTGCACTAAGCATCTGTTGTCGTATTTCATCGACGGGTGAAGAAGCTCGTCTAAGCAGTGTTAGTGGGTTAGCCTGCTAGGGATTAGCTAATTGAGGTGACTCGTGGGAACCGTATTACGGAGGACCTTGAGTAGGATCGGCTAGGTATGACGTGTATTCCCGGTTCCAACGGTATAGGTCAAGTCCTTTGACTTGAGGAACTGCTGAGTTTACCTGTATATCAGGTCTGTATCTTAGATATGGTGAGAGATTGCTAAGAAGCACTTGAGTAGTCATAAGCCATGGTTAGTGCATCTCTGGTGTACAGAGTGACAGTAGTTTCCAAGAAAGGATCTGTCTCCTGTCAAAAGGCATTCACAGTTGAGTCTCACATATGCTCTGTGTCTTGTCCCTAAAATCTATGGCCACAGTAACTGAACAGAAGGGAAGGTTTCCCTTGCGGCGTTTAGTAAGGGCAGACCGATAGTTAGGTCCAAAATGGGTACCTGCACTTTCAGTGCCTAGAACCTAAGTGGTATAGACCGCAGACAGAAGGACAAGTGTACTGTTAGAGCCCAAATGTTCATCCCCGAGTATTCACCTAGTCTCTAGTGACATGGACCGTTGCTAGATGGGCACCCATGGTAACGGGCGGATTCTAGGAATCCGACCAAACTAGCTGAAAGGGGAACCTAAAGAGTCACACACAATCCACACACATTAAGTATTTAATTTAGAATTAAATATTGTAGAAATGAAATGATTAAATTGAATTTAATCGGGTCCTTAATTTTCTTGAAGAGAATCAATTCCTTTTATTGGATAAAAGGGGATTAATCTAATAAATTAGATTTATTAAAATATTAACTTAATGGGACTAGAATAAATATTTATATTTATTATATTTATTTATTTTCCCTTTGGAATATTTAAATAGGTTTTAAATATTCCATTAAATTAAATTAATGGTTGAGATTAAAAGGAGAGATGGATGACTAGGATTAAATTTGACTAGGTCAAATACTACTTTGACTAGGACTTTGACTAGGTCAAAATCGTAGTCAAATTAGTCTTTTAGAGTTGGAGTTTGAAGAGGATTAAACTCCTCCTCTATAAATAGTCCTAACCCCTCACTATAAGAGAGATGATGAAACTCCAACACGCACACACTCTGTCTCGTCCTCTCTCCTCTCGTCCGCCCTCTCTCTCTCTCTCTCTCAAGAATATTACTTTCTTGTTCTTTTGTTCTTGGAACAATTGAACATTGGAGGATTAATCCGCTAACCTAATAACGTGCGATTGATCCATCCTCTCTGAAACACTTGTTCGTTCGCTAGCACGACGTGCAAGATACGTGGGTGGATTGCGTGTCACAATTTGGAGAGTCTCATACACGAGATTTGGTGCAAATCGGGGAACAACGCAAGTACCAGTTAGAAGACGAAAACGACAATCGGTAGGGCCCTTTGTAAGACAAAGCAGGCTTGCCACAGGTCTGTTGGACCTGGTCCATACAGACGTATGTGGACCACTAAGGACGCAGGCCCGAGGTGGTTCTCATACTTCATAAACTTCACCGATGATCATTCACAGTCTGGTTATGTATACCTGATGAGGTACAAGTCTGAAGCTCTTGAGAGGTTTAAAGAATTCAGATTTGAAGTTGAGAACCAAACCGGCTGCAAAATTAATGTCCTACAGTCAGATCGAGGCAGAGAGTACCTTAGTACTGAGTTCCTTGATTATCTTAAAGAAAATGGTATAATATCTGAATGGACATATTCCGGGACACCGCAGTTGAATGGTGTCTCTAAAAGGAGTTTTACCAAATTGCCGTTGTCTTTTTGGGGCTACGCATTGGAAACGGCGGCCAAGTTATTAAATTTGGCGCCAACCAGTGCATTGACCCAAACGCCATATGAAATATGGCACGACAAGCCGGCGTCCTACAACTACTTGAAAGTGTGGGGTAGCCCCGCATACGTCAAGAGGTTAGTGGGAGATAAGCTAGAATCCAGGTCTAGCTTATGCAGGTTCGTTGGATACTCTAAAGAAACTGCAGGTTATTACTTTTATGACCCCTTGGAACAAAAGGTGTTTGTTTCAAGGAACGCAGTATTCTTGGAACAAGGCTTTCCAAAGGATATCCAACCTGATGAACTGATCCTTGAAGAATCAAGTGATGGAAACCAGTCATCAGAGGTAGCCGCGGATTCCTCACTTAGAGGATTCAGGATAGATACCCGAAGGGCTGACCAACCTCAAGAAGTCCAACATGCTAGGCATGAAGGACAGCCTCAGGAAGGGCCAGCCTCGGTACCTGAACCCCCGGCTCCTATACAGTCAGCGGGCACAGTCACCACTGACGTTCCCATTCTCCGTAGGTCAACTAGAGAGTCTCGACCTCTGATGAGATATGGCTTTCTGAATATGACCGGTCTACTGGATAACGATCCTAAAACATACGGGGAAGCGATGTCTGACATTGACTCCGGGAAATGGCTTGAGGCCATGAAAATTGAAATGGACTCCATGAGTGAGAACCAAGTCTGGAGAGTTGTAGACCCACCGAAAGGTTTTAGGCCAGTTGGCTGTCAATGGGTCTATAAGTGCAAAGTTGGCGTTGATGGAGAAGTCACAACATTTAAGGCTAGGCTAGTAGCTAAAGTGTACACTCAACGACCCGGGGTCGATTTTGAGGACACCTACTCGCCAGTAGCCATGGCTAAATCCATTCGGATCCTGCTTGCCATAGCAGCATGGTACGACTATGAGATATGGCATATGGACGTGAAAACGGCTTTCCTCAATGGTTTCGTTGAGGAAGAGATCTACATGGATCAGCTTGAGGGTTTCATAGTCACTGGAGAAGAACAAAAGGTCTGTCGTCTCCAGAAGTCCATCTATGGCCTCAAACAAGCATCCCAAAGCTGGAACATTCGCTTTGATGAAGTAATACGGGGTTATGACTTCATCAAAAATGAATGCGACCCTTGTGTATACAAGAAGGTCAGTGCAAGTACCAGTTAGAAGACAAAAACGACAATCGGTAGGTTTTCGATTTATCCTTTTTCGTCCTCTTTATTTTGAATCCTATGGCCTCCATGATTGCTATGTATGCTTTTTACCATTCATGAGATACACCGAACACCCGGGAGTTTCAAGGGTACACCCCTTGAACGAGTTTATTTTAATATATGTTATGCATGTTTAAATTTTTTTGTAATTTAAATTATACCGCGCTTCCGCATTCGCGCTACTCCCCGGACGATCCACACGCCTACCCAAGGCTTTCAAATGGCAGCTCCAGAATTTGCTTACTCGGCTGCGGATTCTGCGCCGACAGATGTCACTGGTATTAACCCACATTTTCAGAGAAGGAAACCAATCTGCAGACTATCTCGCGAATCTTGCTTGCCAGCAGCGTACCTCCAAAGTTTTCACGCAGGCGGACGGGCTGTTGGCTTCCCTAGTTCATATGGATAATTTTTTTCCTTCTTTTCGTTTTTAGAATAGCCTATTCTTTTGTAAAAGGAGTAAGTACTCCTCATTTATTTTTCCATTCTAAGGACTAGACCTTTGAGATATATATACGGGTAGGGGTCCGACCGAACCCCCTGCCATTCTAAGGACTAGACCTTTGAGATATATGATGAATTTTCAAATAAATACATTTTATGGAGTGGATTTTAAATTATAACAATAAAAATCATATGCATTATACTAAATATTCATTTACAAAAGAAAATATCAAAACTTAGTAAAATATTGCTTAAGCTTGTTTTTAGACAATATATATAAATCCACTATATTTTATTATTATATAAAGTTAAAATAAAAGATATATTGACTAATAATATTAAAATGTAGTGATTTTTTAATATAAGCTAAATATAATATTGAAATATACTTAAATATATAAAAATATGTATAGATAAAAAAATAAAAAATAAATTAAAAAAAAAGGTGTGAGTTCGCAAGCCGTTTCGCGAGCTCACGAACACAAGTAATTGACCTCGAGCTCGCGAGCCGGCCCGACTCAACTTGCACCCCTAATCTCATCCATCTTTTGACTCAAGAGGTCTATTTTCATTGATATATAATTAGTCTATATCCATAGTCTTGACCTGTCTTCTGGACCCCCTCTCTTAGATCTTGAGAGAATTTTGAGGTGTCCGTGTTAGAATAGGTGACCATGTAAGCCAATTTTGGCGGGTATATGTAACCTATGTCTAGACAATTATAAGTGTTTTGATAAATCATTAATGAATAAAGAAGTGAATTTTCATTTGGCATTACTTTGTTTGTGTTCACTTGCACCTATTTTTCCATATCTGTTCACTACGCAAACAGAGCCCACGGACTGAGATTCGATTTCGGGGACTGGGACTACGCTTGGAGGTAGGTCCATGGAATCAGTCTTCCCGAATCAGTCCGGAAATCTCCAAGTCAAGGAATCCCGAAAATGGGTACCGGGATTCCATTTGAGACTTGCACTAAGCATCTGCTGTCGTGTTTCATCGACGGGTGACGAGGATCGTCTAAGCAATGTTAGTGGGTTAGCCTGCTAGGATGCAGCTGACTGAGGTGACTCGTGGGAACCGTCTTACGGAGGACCTTGAGTATGGTCTGCAAGGTATGACGAGTATTCCCGGTTCCAACGGTACAGGTCAAGTCCTTTGACTTGAGGAATTACTGAGTTTACCTGTACATCAGAACTGTATCTTAGATATGGTGAGAGATTGCCAGAATTCTCTTTGGTAGTCATAAGCCATGTCTAGTGCAGTCCTGGTGTGCAAAGTGACAGTAGTTTCCAAGAAAGGATCTGTCTCCTGTCAATAGGTTTTGACAGTTGAGTCTCATGTATGCTCTAGGTCTTGTCCCTAAAACTGTGGCCACAGTGACTGAACAGAAGGGAAGGTTTCCCTTGCGGCGTTTAGTGAGGACAGACCGACACTTAGGTCCAAGATGGGTACCTGCGTTATCCGTGCCCTAGACACTAAGTGATGAGACCGAAGACAGAAGGACAAGCATACTGTTAGAGCCTAAATGTTCATCCCTGAATATTTCACCTAGTCTCTAGTGCCATGGACCGTTGCTAGATGGCCACCCATGGTAACGGACGGATTCTAGGAATCCGACCAAGTCTAGCTGAATGGTGAACCTAAAGAGTCACACACTATCCACACACAATTAAATATTTAATTTGGAATTAAATATTGGAGTGAAGGAATGATTAAATTAGATTTAATCGGGACCTTTATTTTTCTTGGAGAAATAATTCTTTCTATTTTGATAGAAGGAATTAAATTGATAAATTGGATTTATCAAAGGGATTTATTTAATGGGCTTAAATAATATTTATATTTATTTTAGCCTCTTGGAAATATTTAAATAGGTTTTAAATATTTCCATTAAATTAAATTAAATCAACGGTTGAGATTAATGGGAGAGATGGATGGCTAGGATCGTTTTGACTAGGTCAAAACACTAGTTTGACTAGGACTTTGACTAGGTCAAAATCCTAATCAAATTAGAGTTCTTAAAAGAGGAGTTTAAAGAGGATTAAACTCCTCTTCTATATAAACCCCTAGCATCCTACAATTTACATGATGATGAAACTCCAACACACACACACAACACACACACACGGTTTCTCTCTCTCTCCCATCTCTCTCGTCCGCCCTCTCTCTCTCTCTCTCAAGAAAATAGTTTTCTTGATTCTTTTGTTCTTGGAACATTAGAATCTTGATGAATCAATACCATTAATTGATAATGTGTTATTGATTCATCCACTCCAAAATTATACACTTGTTCGTTGCTAGCACGACGTGCAAGATACGTGGGTGGATCGTGTGTCACGAATTAGAGGGTCTCAAAGACGGGATCTTGGTGCAAAACGGGGAACAACGCGTGTAGCCGTTGAAGACGAAAACGACAACGGGTAGGTCTCGTTTTAAATTTTCGTCCCTCTTTAATTTTCAACCCTATGGCCTCCATGATTTATTTTATGTTATACGTTCATGAGATACACCGAATGCCCGGGAAAATTTCAAAGGCACACCCTTTGAAACGTGTTTTTAATTTAAAAGCATGTTTAAATTCCGTTTTAATTTTTAATTATACCGCGCTTCCGCATTCGCGCTTTTCCCGGGACGATCCACATAATCTTTCAGTGGTATCAGAGCCCGGTTCGGTGTATAGGCCTAGGGTTTATGTGCGTTTTAAGCATGAAACGTGAAATAGCATGTTGTTATTAAATCTTGAATTTCTTGATTCTTGAAGCATGTTATTTTATTGCTTTTAATTCGTGTGAATTGCTGAATATTGGTATTTTCTGTTTTTCTTGGGAATCGGGATGGGAATTAATCTGAAAAACGAGAAAACGTCACAGCCGGCCAGCCGGGAAGGCTGGCCGCGCGCAGCCGAGCGCTGCCGGCAGGGCAGACGCGCGCAGGCATGGGAAGCCTGCGCGCGCGCGCGCTGCCGGCCGCGCAGGGGCAGCGCGCAGCCGGGTTGGCTGCGCGCGGGCGTGCGCGCATGGAAACGCCTCCAGGCGCGCGCGCGGGCAGACAGAGGTGTCTGCGCGCGCGCGCGCGCGCGCCCAAGGCTGGCGGGCGGAGGAGCCCGCGCGCGGACGGACACCAGGCGCGCCGCCAGGCGCGCGCGCACGCAGACGGAGGCGTCTGCGCGCGCGCGCCCGGCAGGCACGCCCAGTGCGCGTCTGCGCGCGCGCTCTGCGCACGACGCAGGGACGCGGCCGGTGGCCAGCAGGCCAGCGCGCGCGCACAGGCAAAGGAGCCTGCGCGCGCGTCGGCCTGCCGATGCGCCAGGCCGCGCAGACTGATGCCGGCCAGGCGCGCGCGCACACAGGCAGGGGCCTGCGCGCGCGCGCCCGGCAAGGCGGTGCCTGCGCGCGCAGAGGCGGCAGGCAGGGCCTGCTGCCCTGCGCGCCCGGCGGCCGACTGCTGCAGGCGGCGGCGGCCGGTGGCTCCTTGGCTAGGGTTTTGAAACCCTAGTGTAATTTTTATTTTTAAATTTATTTTCAGTTTTAATTTTGAATTAATTCTGAAAAATTCGTTTTTGGGTTCAATTTTTCCTAAATTCCTAAAGACATTATTTTAGGAGTAAAATAAATGGATTTGGAATCCCGGGGTTATTTTACTTAAAATAATGAGGAAAGGTTTTCCTAAAACGAAAAAATTTACATTGCCAATATTTATATTTTATTTTCACACGTTACGCACATGTTCATTTATTTTCATCTTGGATTGATGTGATTGGAAATCATGTGTTGTTGGAATATTATGATTATGTGATTGGATCATGTAATTATGTGTGTTGGATGGAAATGGATGATCACGAGCCCTAGACCGAATGTATGGTTTAATTTACTGTTGGGCCTGTGTGCCTCTTTAACTGCTTTCTCCTTCTCTCTTTCTAGTGCCTTGGAATAATAAGGCTTTCTACCTCCCTCCTTATGTACTCCCCCCGGGGTTTCGCTGGGGTTTCTAATTTTTTTATATGTAATGAGAGTAGACTAGGAGTGAGGTTTCCATTTTTGTAATTGGTGGAGAAGAAGGAAGGACCACATGGAGAGCCCAGACCGGAGGTCCCTTGGCGTTTTCCATGAAGTGAAGAAAGAGAAAAAGAGACCAAGGCCCATCAGAATGATGATTGGGTTACTATTATTGTAATAGTATAGGACCAACCCTAGATTGACCATAGATCCACTGCGGGCTCAGTGGATCGCATAGGATTCGGGCTTGTGATCATCCAACAGGGGCGTGCTAGGCTTTAATTTTGCATGTGGTTATTGTGATGGATGAATGGGTTTTATTTATCATGTATAACTGCTATGGATGAATTTCATTTATGCATTTTTGGATGAATGTATGGATATAGTATGAGATCTCGGTCATTATTACTCTCACATTGGTTGGACCAATGTTAAAATATTAGACCCTAGATAAAGTGGACATGAACTCTAGGAGTTCGTCCATGCCTTCCAATCCGTGGCATAGTGAGGAAGCTGTTTTAGGTCAATAGCGTGGTCTCACGAGTCGTGGCACGTTATTGTACTTAAAAGAAGCTGCACTATGTCATGAACGAAAAAATGGGCTGCTGCTACCTGTCTCACGAGTCGTGGGGTACTAGTGGGTCCATGGCTCGGTCGATTGGGTCGGGTCTAACGCCTAATTAGCATGATTCGCTTGGAGTCCTCGGGATCATGCAAAAGGGTGAGGCAATAATCTTGGGAATCTCGTGGAACGAGAATGGTATGGAATACCTCCCACAGGATCTTTTCCATGCGAATCGTAAAAGCGGGGTATGGGAAAAATCGCTGTGGATCCCAAGCCCACTAGGAAGGATTTCCCGAAAACTACGTTTGAGAGTACCGTGTTTTCGTATAAATAGTGGGAGGATTAAATGACTAAAGACCAAGCATTTAATTATTTTTTTATCAAACCACCGTCTTACTTTCTGCTGATCGCGCGTTGTTTTTCAACATGTAGATTTTAAAATGTCTAAGAACCCACTTTCAACCATTCTTGAGACAAACAAATTTAATGGAACCAACTACAACGACTGGTTGCGCAATCTCAGGATAGTCCTGGATTATGAGAACCAAGGCTACGTCATGGACGAGCCTCTCCCTAGGACCTTACCGGAAGGATCCACGCCAGAGGAACGTGAGACGTTCGAGACTTGGCATAAGGATAACCGGAAGGTTCGTAGCATCATACTTGCTTCGATGACCAATGAGATTCAGAAGCAATATGAAAGGCTAGACGATGTCCCTTCCATAATGGCTCGCCTTAAGGATTGCTATGCAGTCCCGGACCGGCATACTAGGTATGTCGCGACCAAGGCGTTCTTTGGAACTAAAATGACAGAAGGATCCTCTGTACAAGAACATGGGGTTAAAATGCTTACCCTAGTGGAAAAGCTCGAGGACCTAAAGCCAGGTCTCGATAACAAAACGTACATAGATGTGATCCTTCAGTCACTCCCACCCTCCTTTGATCAATTTATTGTCAACTACAACATGAATGCACTTGAGAAGGGTATTCATGAGTTGATCAATATGTTGGTGCAATACGAGGCAACGACTAAGAAGTCCACGCCTTCGGTATTGTTTGGAGGTGCTTCTACTTCCAAGACGAAAGGCAAGGGCGCCGGACGTTGGAAAAGGAAAAAAGGGAAGGGAAAGGCAGTCATAGCAGCTACGAACACTCAGAGTGTTCCCATTGCCAAAGAGGGGAAAGGCAAAGGAAAGGGAAAGGTTGTCTCCAAGCAACAGTCGAAGGCATATGACATATGTATCAACTGCCGTGAGAAAGGGCATTGGAAGAGAGAGTGCCCCAAACTCTTCTCAAACCAAGGTATATTTGTGATTGAGGTTAACATGGTCACTAATTCTGCCTCTTGGGTATTGGATACCGGCTGTGGAGCTCACATTTGCAATGATCTGCAGGTGTTGAAAAGAAGCAGAAAACTAAGTAGCGGGGACATGATCCTGAAGCTCGGAAATGGCAAGGCCATCTCGGCAGAAGCAGTAGGATCCGCCACTTTAGTTATTAGTGATACCATTAGCATAGAATTGGAGCAAGTTTATTTTGTACCCAGTATGATTAAAAAACATCATTTCCATTCCATTGTTAGACAATAATGGTTATGAGTTTAAAATCAATAAAAATTGCTTTTATTTGATGAGGTGTGGAATTGCTCATCTACTTGGTACATTACATAATGGGCTCTATATCTTGCAACAAACGAATTTCGTTCTTAACGCTCAACACAAACGGAAATTAGATAATAACGGGAACGCACGTCTGTGGCACGCTAGGCTAGGTCACATATCCCAAGATAGGATGAAAAGGTTGGTAGACTCAAAGAACCTAGAGGTTGGGGACTTGAGTGATCTACCAACTTGTGAATCTTGTCTAGGAGGGAAAATGACCAGGAAGCCCTTTGTAGGACAAAGCAGGCTTGCCACAGGTCTGTTGGACTTGGTCCATACAGACGTGTGTGGACCACTAAGGACGCAGGCCCGAGGTGGGTTCTCCTACTTCATAACCTTCACCGATGATCATTCACGGTATGGTTATGTTTACCTGATGAGGTACAAGTCTGAAGCTCTTGAGAGGTTTAAAGAATTCAGACTTGAAGTGGAGAATCAAACCAACTGCAAAATTAAAGTCCTACGGTCAGACCGAGGCGGTGAATACCTTAGTGCCGAATTCCTAGATTATCTAAAGGAACGTGGTATAATATCAGAATGGACACCTCCCGGAACACCACAGTTAAATGGCGTCTCTGAAAGGAGGAACCGAACCCTGTTGGACATGGTTCGTTCCATGATGAGTTTTACCAAATTGCCCCTATCGTTTTGGGGTTATGCATTAGAAACGGCAGCCAAGTTATTGAATATTTCACCTAGTCTCTAGTGCCATGGACCGTTGCTAGATGGCCACCCTATGGTAACGGAAGGATTCTAGGAATCCGACCAAGTCTAGCTGAATGGTGAACCTAAAGAGTCACACACTATCCACACACAATTAAATATTTAGTTTGGAATTAAATATTGGAGTGAAGGAATGATTAAATTAGATTTAATCGGGACCTTTATTTTTCTTGGAGAAATAATCTTTCTATTTGATAGAAGGAATTAAATTGATAAATTGGATTTATCAAAGGGATTTATTTAATGGGCTTAAATAATATTTATATTTATTTTAGCCTCTTGGAAAATATTTAAATAGGTTTTAAATATTTCCATTAAATTAAATTAAATCAACGGTTGAGATTAATGGGAGAGATGGATGGCTAGGATTGTTTTGACTAGGTCAAAACACTACTTTGACTAGGACTTTGACTAGGTCAAAATCCTAGTCAAATTAGAGTTCTTAAAAGAGGAGTTTAAAGAGGATTAAAAACTCCTCTTCTATATAAACCCCTAGCATCCTACAAGTTGAAGGATGATGAAACTCCAACACACACAACACAACACACACACGGTTTCTCTCTCTCTCCCATCTCTCTCGTCCGCCCTCTCTCTCTCTCAAGAAAATAGTTTTTCTTGATTCTTTTGTTTCTTGGAACATTAGAATCTTGATGAATCAATACCATTAATTGATAATGTGTTATTGATTCATCCACTCCAAAATTATACACTTGTTCGTTGCTAGCACGACGTGCAAGATACGTGGGTGGATCGTGTGTCACGAATTAGAGGGTCTCAAAGACGGGATCTTGGTGCAAAACGGGGAACAACGCGTGTAGCCGTTGAAGACGAAAACGACAACGGGTAGGTCTCGTTTTAAATTTTCGTCCCTCTTTAATTTTCAACCCTATGGCCTCCATGATTTATTTTTATGTTATACGTTCATGAGATACACCGAATGCCCGGGAAAATTTCAAAGGCACACCCTTTGAAACGTGTTTTTAATTTAAAAAGCATGTTTAAATTCCGTTTTAATTTTTAATTATACCGCGCTTCCGCATTCGCGCTTTTCCCGGGACGATCCACATAATCTTTCAGCACTTTCAGTGCCCTAGAACCTAAGTGGTAAGACCACAGACAGAAGGACAAGTGTACTGTTAGAGCCCAAATGTTCATCCCCGAATATTCACCTAGTCTCTAATGCCATGGACCGTTGCTAGATGGGCACCCATGGTAACGGGCGGATTCTAGGAATCCGACCAAGCTAGCTGAAAGGGGAACTAAAGAGTCACACACAATCCACACACATTAAGTATTTAATTTAAAATTAAATATTGTAGAAATGAAATGATTAAATTGAATTTAATCGGGTCCTTAATGTTCTTGGAGAGAATCAATTCCTTTTATTAGATTAAAGGGGATTAATCTAATAAATTAGATTTATTAGAAAATTAACTTAATGGGACTAGAATAAATATTTATATTTATTATATTTATTTATTTTTTCCTTTGGAATATTTAAATAGATTTTAAATATTCCATTAAATTAAATTAATGGTTGAGATTAAAAGGAGAGATGGATGGCTAGGATTAAATTTGACTAGGTCAAATACTACTTTGACTAGGACTTTGACTAGGTCAAAATCGTAGTCAAATTAGTCTTCTAGAGTTGGAGTTTGAAGAGGATTAAACTCCTCCTCTATAAATAGTCCTAGCCCCTCACTATAAGAGAGATGATGAAACTCCAACACGCACACACTCTCTCTCGTCCTCTCTCCTCTCGTCCGCCCTCTCTCTCTCTCTCTCTCTCAAGAATATTACTTTCTTGTTCTTTTGTTCTTGGAACAATTGAACATTGGAGGATTAATCCCGTTAACCTAATAACGTGCGATTGATCCATCCTCTCCAAAACACTTGTTCGTTTCGCTAGCACGACGTGCAAGATACGTGGTGGATTGCTTGTCACAATTTGGAGAGTCTCATACACGAGATTCGGTGCAAATCGGGGAACAACGCAAGTACCGGTAAGAAGACGAAAATGACAATCTGTAGGGCCCTTTGTAGGACAAAGCAGGCTTGCCACAGGTCTGTTGGACCTGGTCCATACAGACATATGTGGACCACTAAGGACGCAGGCCCGAGGTGGGTTCTCATACTTCATAAACTTCACCGATGATCATTCACAGTCTGGTTATGTATACCTGATGAGGCACAAGTCTGAAGCTCTTGAGAGGTTTAAAGAATTCAGACTTGAAGTTGAGAACCAAACCGACTGCAAAATTAATGTCCTACAGTCAGATCGAGGCAGAGAGTACCTTAGTACTGAGTTCCTTGATTATCTTAAAGAAAATGGTATAATATCTGAATGAACACATTCCGGGACACCACAGCTGAATGGTGTCTCTAAAAGGAGGAATCGAACCCTGTTGGACATGGTTCGATCCATGATGAGTTTTACCAAATTGCCGTTGTCCTTTTGGGGCTACGCATTGGAAACGGCGGCCAAGTTATTAAATTTGGCGCCAACCAGTGTATTGACCCAAACGCCATATGAAATATGGCACGACAAGCCGGCGTCCTACAACTACTTGAAAGTGTGGGGTAGCCCCGCATACGTCAAGAGGTTAGTGGGAGATAAGATAGAATCCAGGTCTAGCTTATGCAGGTTCGTTGGATACTCTAAAGAAACTGCAGGTTATTACTTTTATGACCCCTTGGAACAAAACGTGTTTCTTCAAGGAACGCAGTATTCTTGGAACAAGGCTTTCCAGAGGATATCCAACCTGATGAACTGATCCTTGAAGAATCAAGTGATAGAAACCAGTCATCAAGAGGTAGCCGCGGATTCCTCACTTAGAGGATTCAGGATAGATACCCGTAGGGCTGACCAACCTCGAGAAGTCTAACATGCTAGGCATGAAGGACAGCCTCAGGAAGGGCCAGCCTTGGTACCTGAACCCCCGGCTCCTATACAGTCAGCGGGCACAATCACCACTGACGTTCCCATTCTCCGTAGGTCAACTAGAGAGTCTCAACCTCCGATGAGATATGGCTTTCTGAATACGACCGGTCTACTGGATAACAATCCTAAAACATACGGGGAAGCGATGTCTGACATTGACTCCGGGAAATGGCTTGAGGCCATGAAAATCGAAATAGACTCCATGAGTGAGAACCAAGTCTGGAGACTTTGTAGACCCACCGAAAGGTGTTAGGCCAGTTGGCTGTCAATGGGTCTATAAGTGCAAACTTGGCGTTGATGGAGAAGTCACAACATTTAAGGCTAGGCTAGTAGCTAAACTGTACACTCAACGACCCAGGGTCGATTTTGAGGACACCTACTCGCCAGTAGCCATGGCTAAATCCATTCGGATCCTGCTTGCCATAGCAGCATCGTACGACTATGAGATATGGCATATGGACGTGAAAACGGCTTTCCTCAATGGTTTCGTTGAGGAAGAGATCTACATGGATCAGTTGGAGGGTTTCATAGTCACTGGAGAAGAACAAAAGGTCTGTCGTCTCCAGAAGTCCATCTATGGCCTCAAACAAGCATCCCAAAGCTGGAACATTCGCTTTGATGAAGTAATACGGGGTTATGACTTCATAAAAAATGAATGCAACCCTTGTGTATACAAGAAGGTCAGTGCAAGTACCAGTTAGAAGACGAAAAACGACAATCGGAGGTTTTCGGTTTATCCTTTTTCGTCCTCTTTATTTTCGAATCCTATGGCTTCCATGATTGCAATGTATGCTTTTTACCATTCATGAGATACACCGAACACCCGGGAGTTTCAAGGCTACACCCTTGAACGAGTTTATTTTAATATATGTTATGCATGTTTAAATTTTTTGTAATTTAAATTATACCGCGCTTCCGCATTCGCGCTACTCCCGGGACGACCCACACGCCTACCCAAGGCTTTCAAATGGCAGCTCCAGAATTTGCTTACTCGGCTGCGGATTCTGCGCCGACAGATGTCACTGGTATTCACCCACATTTTCAGAGAAGGAAACCAATCCGCGGACTATCTCGCGAATCTTGCTCGCCAGCAGCGTACCTCCAAAGTTTTCACGCAGGCGGACGGGCTATTGGCTTCCCTAGTTCATATGGATAATTTTTTTCCTTCTTTTCATTTTTAGAATAGCCTATTCTTGTAAAGGGAGTAAGTACTCCTCATTTATTTTTCTATTCTGAGGACTAGACCTTTGAGATATATATATACGGGTAGGGGTCCGGCCGAACCCCCTGCCATGGCACCGGCGGCGTTCTTTAAAAAAAAAAAAAAGACTATTAATCTAATATATGATGAATTTTCAAATAAATACATTTTATGGAGTGGATTTTAAATTATAACAATAAAAATCATATGCATTATACTAAATATTCATTTACAAAAGAAAATATCAAAACTTAGTAAAATATTGCTTAAGCTTGTTTTTAGACAATATATATAAATCTACTATATTTTATTATTATATAAAGTTAAAATAAAAGATATATTGACTAATAATATTAAAATGTAGTGATTTTTTAATATAAGCTTAATATAATATTGAAATATACTTAAATATATAAAAATATGTATAAATAAAAAAATAAAAAATAAATTAAAAAAAAAGGTGTGAGTTCGCAAGCCGTTTCGCGAGCTCACGAACACAAGTAATTGAGCTCGAGCTCGCGAGCCGGCCCGACTCAACTTGCACCCCTAATCACATCCATCTTTTTGACTCAAGAGGTCTATTTTCATAGATATATGAATTAGTCTATATCCATAATCTTGACCTGTCTTCTAGACCCCTCTCTTAGATCTTGAGAGAATTTTGAGGTGTCCGGCTCAAGTTCCTTCCAGTTAGTACCTTTAGTCATTGTTTTTAGAACTGTATTGATTCATAAATTTACCCATTCCGTTTCTCCTGGCTGGGATTCTACTATGGATCTCAGCTGCATGTAGACATTGAAAGCCTAGCAAGGGCGTGCAGATCGGCCCGGGAGTAGCGCGAATGCGGAAGCGCGGTATAATTAAAATTGCAAGAATTTAAACATGCCATAAACAAGATTAAAATAAAGACGTATAAGGGGTGTTCCCTTGAACCTCCCTGGGCATTTCGGTGTATCTCATGAATGAAAAATCATACAAATAATTCATGGAGGCCATAGGGTTTAAAAGAGAGATGAAAACATTAAACGGGAAACCTACCCAGTTGTCGTTTTGTCTTCAAAACTCTACTCGCGTTGTTCCCCGTTTTGCTCCAAGATCTCGAGTTTGAGACCCTCTAATTCGTACATGCAATCCCCCCACGTATCTTGATCCTCGTGCTAGCGAAAGAACAAGTGTATGTAATATTTGGAGAGGACGGATTGATCAAATTGCTATTATTTAACGAGATCAACCCTCCTTAGGTTCAATTGTATAACACAAAAGAACACAAAGAGTATCTAGGGAAAGAGGAGAGGGAGTGGCCGAGAGAGAGGGAGAGGCCGGCGATGGTGTGTGTATGTGTGCGTTTTAGAGTTTCATCATCTCTTCCAAAGTGAAGAGTTAGGAATATTTATAGAGGAGGAATCCTATTCCTCTTCTAATTCCAACTCTTTGGAAGAGTCCACTTGGAATAGGATTTGACCTAGTCAAATCCTAGTCAATTTCTAGCTTCTTGGTCAAACCAATCCTAGCCATTGATATTCCTCTCCAATCTCAACCATTCATTAATTTATGGAGTATTTAATTCTAATTAAATAATCCAAAGGGCAATAAATAAATATCAATATTTATTTTAAGCCCATAGATTAATTTCCAATAAATCTAATTTATTAGATAAATTCCTTTAATCCAATAAAAGGAATTAATTTCCAAGATAAGAAAGATCCGATTAACTCTAATTTAATCGCTCCATTTTTCTCCAAATATTTAATTCCAAATTAAATATGTTATGTGTGCGGATTGTGTGTGAACCTTAGGTTCACCTTCAGCTGAACTTGGCCGGATTCCTAGAATCCGCCAGTCACCATGGGTGGCCGTCTAGCAACGGTCCATGGCACTAGAGGCTAGGTGAATATGCGTTGGGGATGAACATTTAGGCTCTACAGTACATTTATCCTTCCGTCTACGGTCTTATCACTTAGGGTCTATGGCACGGATACACAGGTACCCATCTTGGACCTAAGTGTCGATCTGTCCTATACCAAATGCCACAGAGAATCCTTCCCTTCTATTCAGTTACTGTGGCCACAGATTTCAGGGACAAAACACAGAGTATAGTGAGACACTACTACCAATGCTCTTGACAGGAGACAGATTCTTTCTTGGAAACTACTGTCACATTGCACACCGTGGCTGCACTAGATATGGCTTATGACTACTCAATTGTATTTTGGCAATCTCTCACCATACCTAAGATACAGTCTCGATGTACAGGTAAACTCAGGAATTCCTCAAGTCAAAAGATTGACCTGTACCATTGGAACCGGGAACTCACGTCATACCTAGCCGACCTTACTCAAGGTCCTCCGTAAGACAGTTCCCGCTAGTCACCTCAGTCAGCCGCTCCCCAGCATGCTGACCCACTAACACTGCTTAGACGACCCTCGTCACCCGTCGATGAAACATGATAGTAGATGCTTTGTGCAAGTCTCAAGTGGATTCTCAGTACCCATTTTCGAGATTCCATGACTTCATGATAGTAGATGCTTTTCAGACTGATTCGGCGGAACTGATTTCATGGACCTACCTCCAAGCATAGTCCAAGTCCCCAAAATGTGATCTCAGTCTGTGGGCTTTGTTTGTGTAGTGAACAGTTATAAAGCAGTTAAAGTGAACAGAGACAAAGTATGAGCCAGATGAATTTCACTTTCTTATTCATCAAGGGTTATTAAAACTTTGAAATTGTTCAGACATATGTTACAATTCGCCTAACAAGATTGGCTTCATGGTTACCTATTCTAACAATCTCCCACTTGACCTTTAAAGCCAATTACCCATATGCCTAATTCCCATCTTCTCAAGATGTTGCGTATGAGTGTTCTGCGACATAGGCTTCGTCAGCGGATCTGCTGTGTTGTCTGCTGAGTTGACTCGATCCATCCGAACGTCACTTCTTCCTACCATTTCTCTTAGAAGGTGGTAGCGTCTAAGAATGTGTTTGGATCGGTGATGAGATCTCGGTTCCTTTGCTTGCGCTATGTCTCCGTTGTTATCACAAAAGATGACTACGGGCTCCGCAATACTAGGCACCACACCCAACTCTTGGATGTAGTTTCTCATCCAAACCGCTTCTTTGGCAGCTTCTGAAGCTGCTATGTATTCGGCCTCAGTAGTGGAATCAGCAATGGTTGCTTGCTTGGAACTTTTCCATGCTAGCACTTCTCTATTGAGCCTGAATACATAACCTGATTGAGACTTGGCATCATCGTCATCTGCCTGGAAGCTAGCATCGCTAAAGCCTTCCAGGATCAGTTCTCCATTGCCATAGACTAAGACCATTTCCTTAGTCCTCCTTAGTTACTTAAGGATGCCTTAACCGCATTCCAATGTGCCTCTCCTGCACAAGACTGATATCTGCTCGTTACACTTAAGACGTAAGTGATGTCAGGTCTCGTGCAGTGGACCGCTTATTGGATGCTTCCTACAGCAGAAACATTGGGGACGATTTTCATCTTCTTCTCAAGTTTCTCATCAGTCTGTGGAGACTGTTTCTTGGACAACTTGATCCCATGCCCAATAGGAAGGAATCCTCGTTTGGAGTTGTCCATGCGAAATCTTTTCAGAACTTTCTCCATATACGAGTTTTGGGTCAGCCCCAACATTCTTTTAGATCTGTCCCTGACAATCTGGATGCCAAGAATGTAAGAGGCTTCACCCAAATCCTTCATGGAAAACTGAGTTGACAACCATGCTTTTTGGATTACCTAATATTCTGACGTCATTACCTATGAGCAGAATGTCATCCAGATAAAGCACTAGGAACACTATAGAGCTCCCACTGACCTTCTTGTATACACAAGGGTCGGATTCATTTTTGATGAAATTATAGCCCTGTATGACTTCATCAATGCGAATGTTCAAACTTCGGGATGCTTGTTTGAGGCCATAGATGGACTTCTGGAGACGACAGACTTTCTGTTCTTCTACGGTGACTGTGAATCCCTCCGGCTGATCCATGTACATCTCTTCCTCAATGAAGCCATTAAGGAAAGCCGTTTTCACGTCCATCTGCCATATCTCATAGTCATACCATGTTGCTATGGCAAGCAAGATCTGAATGGACTTAGCCATGGCTACCGGCAAATAAGTATCCTCAAAATCGACCCCGGGTCATTGAGTGTACCCTTTTGCCACTAGCCTAGCCTTGAAGGTTGTGACTTCTCCATCAATGCCAAGTTTGCGCTTATAGACCCATTTACAGCCAACTGGCTTAACCCCTTTGGGTGGGTCTACAAGTGTCCAGACTTGGTTCTCACTGATGGAGTCCATTTCAGTTTTCATGGCCTCAAGCCATCGACTTCGACATCGCTTCCCTGTATGTCTTAGGATCCTTATCCAATCGACAGGTCGCGTTTAGAAAGCCATACCTCATGGGAGGTCAAGACTCTCTAGCTAACCTACGGAGAACGGGAACGTCAATGGTGACTGTGGGCGTTGACTGAAGAAAATTAGTTAGGACTACATCAAAAGCATTTGTGAAAATGATGATGTGAAAGTAATCCAAGCAGAAAAAGAGATAATGTGAACAATGGAGAATTGCGACCTCTGTTCCAAGTACTATGCTGATTACCTCAAAGAAACGATGGCCAAGTTAGCAGCAACATTGATCAAATAAGAGCAATTAGGGATTGATGAACTGGTTCGTGCACTGAGTTATGCGTTTACCGATATTGAAGCGATAATCCACCGATTTCAACCACTCGGGATGTGATTAAAAAACATATGTAAATTGTGCAGGAGAATCTTGAATTGTAGAAAGAGAAGGGGAAGGGAAAGGAGTTTTTCAGAGACGTGCGATATGGGGAAGGGGAAGGGAAAGGAGTTTTCTGAAGACGTGCAGTATGGGGGTTTGGAGACAGACAAAGAGAAGAGCTTGAGGAGGTAGTTTAGGTAGTTTGAAAAATGGATATGAGAACTGTTAAAATCTAATCAAATTTCCACTTATCCTCTATAAATTAATTAATTCACTTTGTAGAAATAAAATGGTGAATGAATTTTGTACAATAAAGGGTAAATTATCACTACAATAAAAACGCTCGTTAGCAACGAAAAAGAATCAGCTTCGAGTTAATTAACAAGTAAAATTCTTGTTGTTAATATATTATTTAATATAAGAATTATACTTGCTAATGTATTTAGCAACGAAAATTTACTTGCTAACAAATTTAAAAAGGAATTGTTTAAAATATATATTAAATAGTGTAGATTAGCAACGAGAATTTTACTTGCTAATTAGCTCGACGTTGATTTCAACAACAAATTTTTTCATTGCTATTTAGCTATTTTCTTGTATTGTATGTAAAAATCACAAAAAATAACTTTCACTTTATACACAAAAGACTGTTTTCTTTTATAATTACTATAGATTATAATAATAAAATATTCACTTTGTTTTCATAATAAAAATAAAAAAATTATCAAATCAACTCTTCACACGATCAAAAACTACCACTATCCATACATACAAGACTGAAATTGAGCAATTTTCGTCCTACATATATTGGGTTTTGGCAGTTGAGTCCCCTGAAATGTTGATTTGGAAATTTAGTCCATTAATTTATTAATTATCATGTATTAAGGCTATTTTTGGCCTAAATTTTCAGAATTCACTGGATTTTCCTATATATACATCATGTAAGGACATAAAATGGGGGATTTTGAGATTTGCAATGAAAAAATGCTCAATCCACAAAAATGATAAATTAGTAGAACCAAATTGTCAAATTAACTTTTCATAAAATTAAAATTATCACCCTCCATACTTACAAAACGAAAATTACAATTAATCCCAAAATCCCGTGCTGTTTCTCCTTGGATCAAGAAACTGATGTCCCATTACAATAATAGTTTCATTAATTAACTTTGTAATTCAATTAATTAATGTTGCTACTTATATATGCAAACCTGAAGCGTTTCTAATCAAAGTCACCCCATAAATATCGACCCTTTTTCCCATCTTTTTCATCACCCAACAATTCAGACAAACAAATTCATCTAATCCTATCAACCTAAGATGGCAAGGCTGAGTATCGTCTGCGCTCTGGCCGCCGCAGCCGTCGCTCTAGCCGCATTTTCATCGCAAGCCCTCAAAACCAACAAGTTCCACGTCTCCGCCATCCCATTCCGCTGCATACACTTTGTGAATCGCCACATGCCGTCTTCCACCATCAGCAAGAAGCATGCCCATCATACCGTGCCACTCCCCGGCGGAATAAAGCACACACCCCAGGCGGCTGCGCCATCGCCTGCCATCTACCAGGCTTACGCTCTACCCCCGGAGCCGTTCTTGGGGTTCTATAGCTGTTTGGAGAAGCTGACGGAAAAGTGCGGGGTGGAGATTTGCAGAGGCATTTTCGGGACAGGAGGAGTCAGCCACAGGTGCTGCATCGAGCTTGTAGGCTTGGGGTAGGGCTGCCACAAAGGGCTACTGAAAACAGCGCTCGCGCTGCCGGAGGTGGCGAAGTTTGATAAGAAAAAGATTCAGGCGATAGATGTTGAGATTTCGTCCAACTGCGTGTTGATCACCAATCTTAAGGGAAAATCTTCATCTCCAATACTACCTTAAACTTAGTGTTTTCATGTAATAATTCTTGAAAAACTAATAACCAGGTTTCTCTTGATAACTAATGCAATAACGTTCGCAGTACAAACTATAGCAGCCATTTTGGTACGATTTTTGGTTTAGGAATTCTGGGGGCTGAAAATGAGGCTATCATTTGATAATCATATTTTTGCTTGGAGGGTTCAGTCATGATAGCCATTGTGTCAAACTTTTAGATATGTGTAGAGAGAAAAAAAAAAAAAAAAAAAAAGAGACACATGATTTACGTGTTTCGTCAGATGACCTTTGTCTACAAGACAAATGTCCAAAAACCTAAATTATGTTATTCTTATGGTTTGAGGTTACAATGTTCACCCATTTATACAAGTCATCAATGACACATGTTAACTATGGAAAATGGAGGAAATTGCTTCAAAATCAAATCATATAAATATCACAAAAATCACTTAGATATTAGTTTGATTTTCTTGTGTCATCATTTTGCAGTTACTTGAAGAACCATGACTCTCCCTCGAGTTGAAAATGGAAATCTTGATTTGAATGAAACTTAAATGATAGTTAATTTTTTTCAAGTCTTGGATCGCATCCAAAAGATGCACGAGATGAAACAACATGTGTTACAATTGGAATGTTTGGTGGCACCACGACCAATGTCCAGCACCTATAAATTGCTGGAAAAAACAAGTTGTCAAATAGACAATCATAGTAATCGTTTTGAAAAAAACAATCAGGTTTTACAAACAGTTTTGAAACAAAAACACAAGAAACACGTTGGAACCAAATAACAAGAAACAGTTAGAAATAGTGATAAAGTAAAACTTACAATGAGAATTGTATCGTAACAATTCTCGGTCAAATGATATGAATAAACCGAATCACAGATATAATCGGCTTGCCTTGAAAAAATTATACTTCCCGTTCTGAATGCGCAAACGGGTACTACGCAACTTCTTCCAGGATAAGACGGTTTCAGTTCTAACAGTATGCACTTTACCGAAGAACACCTCGAAACAACACTCAGTAGCCTTTGGGAAACTTAAGCTCATAACTCGGATTATGAGGAGCGAAACACCCTCGGATTTTGAGCGAGAAATCCAAGAGAGAAGAGAGGAAAACGAGAGAGGAATTCGTGTTGTGTTTCGTATTCGTTGTGTTTCTTTGAAGTGAGCCTTTGCAGCCTTTTATAGGCAAGGCTATCAGCGGCTACAACTTCCGCATTAATAACTATCATTAGTGCAGCATTTAACCACCATTAAGGCTGAAATAAATAGCTATTAATGACATTTAAAACGATTTTAAATACAATTTTAAAAGCCATTAAACGCTATTAAAACAAGGCATTAAATTCAGCTGAAACCGCCACATAAATGCAGGAGTTTCAGGTTTGTAATAAATCAGCATTAAAAACCAGGTTTAAAATGTGGTATTAAAGCACCATTAAAATGAGTTTTAAAAATAGATTTAAAACTATTTGACAGTCATAAATGCACCGGGTTTTATCAGATAAATCCAAATATTTTTATTGCAAAAGGATAGATACAAGATTTAGCATTCGAAGATAAAAATAATAAACGACCAGGATTATATGTCGCATCAACAGTTGGATCTATATTATACTAATAATGTGTTCAGACGATTTCTTATTTCCAAATCGATAATTATAATGATGTCGTTGATTTTTGTACAGTACTGTATATTTTGGAGAATACCACAATGAGGGGCTAAGAGCAGATCCTAGCACGATGGTGACATTTGCTAAGCAACTGAGTGATGCAGAAGTTACCCCGTTCATAAGCCTTGCTTTATATTGAAGGGTCTAAGTGGCTGCTTCCTCTGGCCACACCCGATTATACACCTCACGTGTAACAAATGTTAGAATAGGTGACCATGTAAGCCAATTTTGGCGGGTATATGTAACCTATGTCTAGACAATTATAGGTGTTTGATAAATCATTAATGAATAAAGAAGTGAATTTCATTTGGCATTACTTTGTTTGTGTTCACTTATATCTATTTTCTATATCTGTTCACTACGCAAACAAAGCCCACGAACTGAGAACCAATTTCGGGGACTGGGACTACGCTTGGAGGTAGGTCCATGGAATCAGTCTTCCCGAATCAGTCCGGAAATCTCCAAGTCAAGGAATCCCGAAAATGGGTACCGGGATTCCATTTGAGACTTGCACTAAGCACCTGCTGTCGTGTTTCATCGACGGGTGACGAGGGTCGTCTAAGCAGTGTTAGTGGGTTAGCATGCTAGGACGCAGCTGACTGAGGTGACTCGCGAGAACCGTCTTACGGAGGACCTTGAGTATGGTCAGCAAGGTATGACGTGTATTCCCGGTTCCAACGGTACAGGTCAAGTCCTTTGACTTGAGGAATTGCTGAGTTTACCTGTACATCAGGGCTGTATCTTAGGTATGGTGAGAGATTGCCAGAATTCTCTTTTGGTAGTCATAAGCCATGTCTAGTGCAGTTCTGGTGTGCAAAGTGACAGTAGTTTCCAAGAAAGGATCTGTCTCCTGTCAATAGGGTTTTGGCAGTTGAGTCTCATGTATACTCTAGGTCTTGTCCCTAAAACTGTGGCCACAGTGACTGAACAGAAGGGAAGGATCCCCTTGCGGCGTTTAGTACGGACAGACCGACACTTAGGTCAAAAATGGGTACCTGCATTTTCCGTGCCCTAGACTCTAAGTGGTGAGACCGAAGACAGAAGGACAAGTGTACTGTTAGAGCCTAAATGTTCATCCTGAATATTTCACCTAGTCTCTAGTGCCATGGACCGTTGCTAGATGGCCACCCATGGTAACGGAAGGATTCTAGGAATCCGACCAAGTCTAGCTGAAACGTGAACCTAAAGAGTCACACACTATCCACACACATTTAGATATTTAATTAGGAATTAAATATTGGAGTGAAGGAATGATTAAATTGGATTTAATCGGGTCCTTTATTTTTCTTGGAGAAATAATTCCTTCTATTAGATATAAGGAATTAAATTGATAAATTAGATTTATCAAAGGGATTTATTTAATGGGCTTAAATAATATTTATATTTATTTTAGCCTCTTGGAAATATTTAAATAGGTTTTAAATATTCCATTAAATTAAATTAAATCAACGGTTGAGATCAATGGGAGAGATGGATGGCTAGGATTGTTTTGACTAGGTCAAAACACTACTTTGACTAGGACTTTGACTAGGTCAAAATCCTAGTCAAATTAGAGTTCTTAAAAGAGGAGTTTAAAGAGGATTAAACTCCTCTTCTATATAAACCCCTAGCATCCTACAAGTTGCATGATGATGAAATTCCAACACACACAACACACACACAACTCGGCTCTCTCTCCCTCTATCTCGTCCGCCCTCTCTCTCTCACACACTCCAAGAAAATTATTTTTCTTTGTTCTCTTGTTCTTGGAACATTAGAACTTGATGAATCAATACCGTTAATTCATAACGTGTTGTTGATTCATCCACTCCAAAACATAAACTTGTTCGTTGCTAGCACGACGTGCAAGATACGTGGGTGGATCGTGTGTCACGATTTGGAGGGTCTCAAGAACGAGATCTTTGGTGCAAAACGGGGGAACAACGGGTGTAGCCGTTGAAGACGAAAACGACAACGGGTAGGTCTCGTTTATGATTTTCGTCCCTTTTTAATTTTCTACCCTATGGCCTCCATGATTCTTTTATGTTTTATTATTCATGAGATACACCGAACACCCGGGAATTTCAAAGGCACACCCTTTGAAACGTGTTCTTTAATTTAAAGCATGTTTAAATTCCGCATTTATCTTTAATTATACCGCGCTTCCGCATTCGCGCTTTTCCCGGGACGATCCACAATTCCTTTCAGTGGTATCAGAGCCCGGTTCGGTGTATAGGCCTAGGGTTTATGTGCGTTTTAAGCATGAAACGTGTTTTGAGCATGTTTTAATTGAATCTTGATTTTCTTGATTATTAAAGCATGTTGTTTTATTGCTTTTAATTCGTGTGAAATTCTGAATGTTGGTATTTT
This sequence comes from Sesamum alatum, assembly GCA_034509735.1. Lineage (NCBI taxonomy): Eukaryota > Viridiplantae > Streptophyta > Magnoliopsida > Lamiales > Pedaliaceae > Sesamum > Sesamum alatum. The sequence continues at coordinate 51,389,853 of JACGWO010000003.1, forward strand.
TCTATTTTTCTTGGGAAACGGGGGGAAAATTTGAACTGAAAACGAGAAACGCCACAGCCGGCCAGCCGGGAAGGCTGGTCGCGCGCAGCCGAGCGCTGCCGGCAGGGCAGACGCGCGCAGGCAAGGGTAGCCTGCGCGCGCCTGCCCAGCCGGTCGCGCAGGGGCAGCGCGCGCGCAAGGGCGCGCCTCCAGCCGCGCGCGCGGGCAGACGAGGGTGTCTGCGCGCGCGCGGCCGGAAGGCGCACTCATGCGCGCGCGCGCGCGCAAGGCTGTCGGGCGGAGAGCCCGCGCGCGGACGACACCAGGCGCGCTGCCAGGCGCGCGAGCCCGCAGACGGAGGCGTCTGCGCGCGCGCGCCCGGCGGGGCGTGCCCAGTGCGCGTCTGCGCGCGCGCACTGCGCACAGCGCAGGCACGCGGCTGGCGACCAGCAGGCCGGCGCGCGCGAGGCAGAGGAGCCTGCGCGCGCGACGGCCTGCCGGAACACCAGGCCGCGCAGCGCGCTGCCGGCCAGGCGCGCGCGCACGCAGGCAAGGGGCCTGCGCGCACGGCCGGCCGGCTGCTGCCGGTGGCGGCGGCCGGCGGCTGCTGCAGCTAGGGTTTTTGAAACCCTAGTATTATTTTATTTTTATTTACTTTTCAGTTTTAATTTTGAATTAATTCTGAAAATTCGTTTTTTGGGTTCAATTTTGCCTAAATTCCTAAAGACATTATTTTAGGAGTAAAATAAATTGGATTTGGAATCCCGGGGTTATTTTACTTAAAATAATGAGGAAAGGTTTTCCTAAAACGAGAAAAATATTATTACCAATATTTGTGTTTTATTTTTCACACGTTGCGCACATGATCATTTATTTCTGTTTTGGATTATTATGATTGGAAATCATGAATTATTGGTATATTGTAATTATGTGATTGGATCATGTGATTATGTGTGTTGGATGGAAATGGATGATCACGAGCCCTAGACCGGATGTATGGTTTAATTTTCTGTTGGGCCTGTGTGCCTCTTTAACTGCTTTCTCCTTCTCTCTTTCTAGTTGCCTTGAAATAATAAGGCTTTCTACCTCCCTCCTTATGTACTCCCCCCGGGTTTTCGCTGGGGTTTCTATTTTTTATAATGTAATGAGAGTAGACTAGGAGTGAGGTTTCCATTTTTGTAATTGGTGGAGTAGAAGGAAGGACCACATGGAGAGCCCAGACCGGAGGTCCCTTGGCGTTTTCCATGAAGTGAAGAAAGAGAAAAGAGACCAAGGCCCATCAGCATGATGATTGGGTTACTATTATTGTAATAGTATAGGACCAACCCTAGATTGACCATAGATCCACTGCGGGCTCAGTGGATCGCATAGGATTCGGGCTCGTGATCATCCAACAGGGGCGTGCTAGGCTTTAATTTTGCATGTGGTTATTATGATGGATGAATGGCTTTTATTTATCATATAACTGCTATGGATGGATTTTATTTATGCATTATGGATGAATGTATGGATATATTATGAGATCTCGGTCATTCACTACTCTCACATTGGTTGGACCAATGTTGAAATATTAGACCCTAAATAAAATGGACATGAACTCTAGGAGTTCGTCCATGCCTTCCAATCCGTGGCCAGTGAGGAAGCTGTTTTAGGTCAATAGCGTGGTCTCACGAGTCGTGGCACGTTATTGTACTTAAAAGAAGCTGCACTATGTCATGAACGAAAAATGGGCTGCTGTTACCTGTCTCACGAGTCGTGGGGGTACCAGTGGGTCTGTGGCTCGGTCGATTGGGTCGGGTCTAACGCCCAATTAGCATGATTCGCTTGGAGTCCTCGGGATCATGCGAAAGGGTGAGGCAATAATCTTGGGAATCTCGTGGAATGAGAATGGTATAGAATACCTCCCACAGGATCTTTTCCATGCGAATCGTAAAAGCGGGGTATGGGGAAAATCGCTGTGGATCCCAAGCCCACTATAGGAAAGGATTTCCCGAAAATCACGTTTGAGAGTACCGTGTTTTCGTATAAATAGTGGGAGGATTAAATGACTAAAGACCAAGCATTTAATTATTTCATCAAACCACCGTCTTTATTTTCTGCTGATCGCGCGTTGTTTTCTAAATGTAGATTTAAAAAATGTCTAAGAACCCACTATCAACCATTCTTGAGACAAACAAATTCAATGGAACAAATTACAACGACTGGTTGCGCAATCTCAGGATAGTCCTAGATTACGAGAACCAAGGCTACGTCATGGACGAGCCTCTCCCTAGGACCTTACCGGAAGGATCCACACCAGAAGAACGTGAGACGTTCGAGACTTGGCATAAGGATAACCGGAAGGTCCGTAGCGTCATACTTGCTTCGACGACCAATGAGATTCAGAAGCAATATGAAAGGCTAGACGATGTCCCTTCCATTATGGCTCGCCTTAAGGATTGCTATGCAGTCCTGGACCGGCATACTAGGTATGTCGCGACCAAGGCGTTCTTTGGAACTAAAATGACAGAAGGATCCTCTGTACAAGAGCATGGGGTTAAAATGCTTACCCTAGTGGAAAAGCTCGAGGACCTAAAGCCAGGTCTCGATAACGAAACGTACATAGATGTGATCCTTCAGTCACTCCCACCCTTCTTCGACCAATTTATCGTCAACTATAACATGAATGCACTTGAGAAGGGCATTCATGAGTTGATCAATATGTTGGTGCAATACGAGGCAACGACTAAGAAGTCCACGCCTTCGGTATTGTTTGGAGGTGCTTCAACTTCCAAGACGAAGGCAAGGGTGCCGGACGTTGGAAAAAGAAGAAAGGGAAGGGAAAAGCCGTCATAGCAGCTACGAACACTCAGAGTGTTCCCATTGCCAAAGAGGGGAAAGGCAAAGGAAAGGGAAAGGTTGTCTCCAAGCAACAGTCAAAGGCATATGACATATGTATCAACTGCCGTGAGAAAGGGCATTGGAAGAGAGAGTGCCCCAAACTCTTCTCAAACCAAGGTATATATGTGATTGAGGTTAATATGGTCACTAATTCTGCCTCTTGGGTATTGGATACCGGCTGTGGAGCTCACATTTGCAATGATTTGCAGGTGCTGAAAAGAAGCAGAAAACTAAGTAGCGGGGACATGATCCTGAAGCTTGGAAATGGCAAGGCCATCTCGGCAGAAGCAGTAGGATCCGCCACTTTAGTGATTAGTGATACCATTAGCATAGAATTAGAGCAGGTTTATTTTGTACCTAGTATGATTAAGAACATCATTTCCATTCCATTGTTGGACAATAGTGGTTATGAGTTCAGAATCAATAAAAATTGCTTTTATTTGATGAGGTGTGGAATTGCTCATCTACTTGGTACATTGCACAACGGGCTCTATATCTTGCAACAAACGAATTTTGTTCTTAACGCTCAACACAAACGGAAGATAATAACGGGAACGCACGTCTGTGGCACGCTAGGCTAGGTCACATATTCCAAGATAGGATGAAAAGGTTGGTAGACTCAAAGAACCTAGAGGTTGGGGACTTGAGTGATCTACCAACTTGTGAATCTTGTCTAAGAGGGAAAATGACCAAGAAGCCCTTTGTAGGACAAAGTAGGCTTGCCACAGGTCTATTGGACTTGGTCCATACAGACGTATGTGGACCACTAAGGACGCAGGCCCGAGGTGGGTTCTCCTACTTCATAACCTTCACCGATGACCATTCACGGTATGGTTATGTTTACCTGATGAGGTACAAGTCTGAAGCTCTTGAGAGGTTTAAAGAATTCAGGCTTGAAGTGGAGAACCAGACCAACTGCAAAATTAAAGTCCTACGGTCAGACCGAGGCGGTGAATACCTTAGTGCCGAATTCCTAGATTATCTAAAAGAAAATGGTATAATATCGGAATGGACACCTCCCGGAACACCACAGTTAAATGGCGTCTCTGAAAGGAGGAACCGAACCCTGTTGGACATGGTTCGGTCCATGATGAGTTTTACCAAATTGCCCTTATCGTTCTGGGGTTATGCATTAGAAACGGCTGCCAAGTTGTTGAATTTGGCGCCTACCAGTGCATTGACCCAAACGCCATATGAGATATGGCACGGCAAGCCTGCGTCCTACAACTACTTGAAAGTGTGGGGTAGCCCCGCATACGTCAAGAGGTTAGTGGGAGATAAGCTAGAATCCAGGTCTAGCCTATGCAGGTTCGTTGGATACCCTAGAGAAACTGCGGGTTATTACTTTTATGACCCTTTGGAACAAAAGGTATTTGTTTCAAGGAATGCAGTATTCTTGGAGCAAGGCTTCCCGGAGGATATCCAACCTGATGAGCTGATCCTTGAGGAATCAAGTGATGGAACTCAGCCATCAGAAACAGCCGCGGAATCCTCACCAAGAGGATTCAGGATTAACGCCCGAAGGGCTGACCAACCTAGAGAAGTCCAACATGCTAGGCATGAAGGACAACCTCAAGAGAGGCCAGCCCTGGCCCCTGAACCGCCGGCTCCGATACAGTCAGCGCCCACAGTCACCACTAACGTTCCCGTCCTCCGTAGGTCCACTAGAGAATCCAGACCTCCGGTGAGATATGGGTTTCTAGTGCGACCGATCTTCTGGATAACGATCCTAAGACATACGGGGAAGCGATGTCTGACATCGACTCCGGGAAATGGCTTGAGGCCATGAAGACCGAAATGGACTCCATGAGCGAGAACCAAGTTTGGAGACTTGTAGATCCACCGAAAGGTGTTAAGCCAGTGGGCTGTAAGTGGGTCTACAAGCGCAAACTCGGCGTTGATGGAGAAGTCACAACCTTTAAGGCTAGGCTTGTAGCTAAGGGATACACTCAACGACCCGGGGTCGATTTTGAGGATACCTACTCGCCAGTAGCCATGGCTAAGTCCATTCGGATCCTGCTTGCCATAGCAGCATGGTATGACTATGAAATATGGCAGATGGACGTGAAAACGGCTTTCCTCAACGGTTTCGTTGAAGAATAAATCTATATGGATCAGCCGGAGGGTTTCACGGTCACTGGAGAAGAACAGAAGGTCTGTCGTCTCCAGAAGTCCATCTATGGCCTCAAATAAGCATCCCGAAGTTGGAACATTCGATTTGATGAAGTAATACGGGGATATGACTTCATCAAAAACGAATCCGACCCTTGTGTATACAAGAAGGTCAGTGGGAGCTCTATAGTGTTCCTAGTGCTTTACGTGGATGACATTCTGCTCATTGGTAATGACGTCAGAATGTTAGGAAACACGAAAGCATGGCTGTCAACCAAGTTTTCCATGAAGGACTTGGGTGAAGCCTCCTACATCCTAGGCATCCAGATTGTCAGGGACAGATCTAAAAGGATGTTAGGGCTCACCAAAACTCGTATATGGAGAAAGTCCTAAAGAGATATCGAATGGACAACTCCAAACGAGGATTCCTTCCAATGAGGCATGGGATCAAGTTATCCAAGAAGCAGTCCCCGCAGACTGATGAGGAACTTGAAAAGATGAAAGTCATCCCCTATGCTTCTGCCGTAGGTAGCATCCAATATGCGGTCCATTGCACCAGGCCTGACATTGCATACGCTTTGAGCGTGACAAGCAGATATCAGTCCTGTGCAGGAGAGGCACATTGGAATGCCGTCAAGGGCATCCTTAAGTACCTAAGGAGGACTAAGGAAATGTTCCTAGTCTATGGCAATGGAGAACTAATTCTGGAAGGCTTTAGCGATGCTAGCTTCTAATCTGATGACGATGATGCCAAGTCTCAATCGGGGTATGTATTCAAACTCAACGGAGGAGTAGTGGCTTGGAAAAGTTCCAAGCAAGCAACCACTGCTGACTCCACCACTGAGGCTGAATACATAGCAGCTTCAGAAGCTGCTAAGGAAGCGGTTTGGATGAGAAACTACATCCAAGAGTTGGGTGTGGTGCCTAGCATCGCCGAGCCTGTTGTCATCTTCTGTGATAACAACGGTGCAATAGCGCAAGCAAAGGAACCGAGATCTCATCACCGTTCCAAACACATTCTTAGACGCTACCATCTTCTTAGAGAAATGGTAGGAAGAGGTGACGTTCGGATGGACCGAGTCAACTCAGCAGACAACACAGCAGACCCGCTGACAAAGCCTATGTCGCAGAGTGCTCATACGCAACATCTTGAGAAGATGGGGATTAGGCATATGGGTGATTGGCTTTAAAGGTCAAGTGAGAGATTGTTAGAATAGGTGACCATGTAAGCCAATTTTGGCGGGTATATGTAACCTATGTCTAGACAATTATAGGTGTTTGATAAATCATTAATGAATAAAGAAGTGAATTTCATTTGGCATTACTTTGTTTGTGTTCACTTATATCTGTTTTCTATATCTGTTCACTACGCAAACAAAGCCCACGGACTGAGAACCAATTTCGGGACTGGGACTACGCTTGGAGGTAGGTCCATGGAATCAGTCTTCCCGAATCAGTCCGGAAATCTCCAAGTCAAGGAATCCCGAAAATGGGTACCGGGATTCCATTTGAGACTTGCACTAAGCACCTGCTGTCGTGTTTCATCGACGGGTGACGAGAGTCGTCTAAGCAGTGTTAGTGGGTTAGCATGCTAGGACGCAGCTGACTGAGGTGACTCGCGGGAACCGTCTTACGGAGGACCTTGAGTATGGTCAGCAAGGTATGACGTGTATTCCCGGTTCCAACGGTACAGGTCAAGTCCTTTGACTTGAGGAATTGCTGAGTTTACCTGTACATCAGGGCTGTATCTTAGGTATGGTGAGAGATTGCCAGAATTCTCTTTGGTAGTCATAAGCCATGTCTAGTGCAGTTCTGGTGTGCAAAGTGACAGTAGTTTCCAAGAAAGGATCTGTCTCCTGTCAATAGGGTTTTGGCAGTTGAGTCTCATGTATACTCTAGGTCTTGTCCCTAAAACTGTGGCCACAGTGACTGAACAGAAGGGAAGGATCCCCTTGCGGCGTTTAGTACGGACAGACCGACACTTAGGTCAAAAATGGGTACCTGCATTTTCCGTGCCCTAGACTCTAAGTGGTGAGACCGAAGACAGAAGGACAAGTGTACTGTTAGAGCCTAAATGTTCATCCCTGAATATTTCACCTAGTCTCTAGTGCCATGGACCGTTGCTAGATGGCCACCCATGGTAACGGAAGGATTCTAGGAATCCGACCAAGTCTAGCTGAAAGGTGAACCTAAAGAGTCACACACTATCCACACACATTTAGATATTTAATTAGGAATTAAATATTGGAGTGAAGGAATGATTAAATTGGATTTAATCGGGTCCTTTATTTTTCTTGGAGAAATAATTCCTTCTATTAGATATAAGGAATTAAATTGATAAATTAGATTTATCAAAGGGATTTATTTAATGGGCTTAAATAATATTTATATTTATTTTAGCCTCTTGGAAATATTTAAATAGGTTTTAAATATTCCATTAAATTAAATTAAATCAACGGTTGAGATCAATGGGAGAGATGGATGGCTAGGATTGTTTTGACTAGGTCAAAACACTACTTTGAGTAGGACTTTGACTAGGTCAAAATCCTAGTCAAATTAGAGTTCTTAAAAGAGGAGTTTAAAAGAGGATTAAACTCCTCTTCTATATAAACCCCTAGCATCCTACAAGTTGCATGATGATGAAATTCCAACACACACAACACACACACACAACTCGGCTCTCTCTCCCTCTATCTCGTCCGCCCTCTCTCTCTCACACACTCCAAGAAAATTATTTTTCTTTGTTCTCTTGTTCTTGGAACATTAGAACTTGATGAATCAATACCGTTAATTCATAACGTGTTGTTGATTCATCCACTCCAAAACATAAACTTGTTCGTTGCTAGCACGACGTGCAAGATACGTGGGTGGATCGTATGTCACGATTTGGAGGGTCTCAAGAACGAGATCTTGGTGCAAAACGGGGAACAACGCGTGTAGCCGTTGAAGACGAAAACGACAACGGGTAGGTCTCGTTTATGATTTTCGTCCCTTTTAATTTTCTACCCTATGGCCTCCATGATTCTTTTATGTTTTATTATTCATGAGATACACCGAACACCTGGGAATTTCAAAGGCACACCCTTTGAAATGTGTTCTTTAATTTAAAGCATGTTTAACTTTCGCATTTATCTTTAATTATACCGCGCTTCCGCATTCGCGCTTTTCCCGGGACGATCCACAATTCCTTTCAACAAAGCCATTTGATGGACAAATCATCCTGAGTCAAGCTTCGGATCCAGCTCAGTTTCCGCCCGATGTAGCATGCGGAAGAAGATGCCTTTGGTTTTAGTGCTTTCATTAATGTCGCTTTTTTTAATAGCGTTTCTGTAGGTGATTGGTTGCAAGTTAGTCAAATAGTTTTAGAATTAATTAGTTGAGTTAGATAACTTCTACTCGTGTGTGTTTAAACCTCGAGTTGGAGGTTTTGCTGCATAATTTCTGAATGTAATTGTCTTCTTTCACTCAATTTTTTTGTCTGCAAATATCATGGCTTTCTTTAAGTAATTTTCAAGAGCTCTGCTTTGATCAACGATTTAGTTATTTTTTTAATTACCAAAAAAGGTCAATATTTTGAAAAAAAACAAACGTAATTTTTATTTGAAAAAAAAAAGTGGTTGAAAATTTTGTATTTGTGTAATCTATAAAAAGATAATAATAACTGAGATGAGAACATTACAGGCATATTTTCAAATTTTTATTGTTTCGAAGCTTGAAAACTGAGAATGAAAAAGCATTAATTACTGTAAGTTGAGTTGCTACAGCAGCGCTCAAATATAATGCGGAAATATTTTCTATTGAGCTACTTGGCTCTATGATGCAAACCATGGAATACAAGCCAATTTATAGGACCTATTGGATAATTCTAGAATGACCAACATTAATTCTAGACACTTAAAAACTACAAGAATACTTGGAAAATATAAGAGAAATAAATAAGGAGTTTGAAGGTCCATATAGATGCATGTACTTGTATTTCCAAAATTCCCCCTTAATGCGCTTTATGGACAACTCCAATTAGTTCTCTTAGATACCAGGACTTGTCTCGGGAAAGCGCCTTGGTAAATATGTCTACGAGCTGATCTTGAGTTTTGCAATAATGCAGCTGAATATCTTCATTTTCAACAGCCTCTTGCACAAAATGATATTTGATTTTAATGTGCTTAGTTCTTTCATGAAGCACTGGATTCTTTGCAATTGAAATTGCTGACTTGTTATCACAATATAGCACTGTTCCTTTTTCTTGTTTTGCTCCAATATCTTCAAGAATTCTTCTTAGCCACATTATTTGTGAAGTAGCTTTTCCAGCTGCAAAATATTCAGCTTCTGCAGATGATTGAGCAACAACGTTTTGCTTCTTAGAAAGCCAAGAGCATGTATTTGTCCCAAGCTGAAAAATATAGACAGATGTACTCTTCATATCATCCATGCATCCAACCCAGTCACTGTCGCAATAGCCAATCAACTCATTTGTTTTTGATGGTTTATACATGAGTCCATAGTCAAGTGTGCCTTGCAAGTATCTGAGAATTCTTTTAGCTGCACCAAGATGAATTTGACTTGGATCTTGCATGAACCTTGATAGCACACTTGTCATGAACATGATATCAGGTCTTGTAGCAGTTAAGTAAAGAAGACTGCCAATCAAGCTTCGATAAGTTGAGCTTGCGACTTTCTTTGCTCCATCATCTTTCTCTAGCTTTTCATTTGGAGCCATTGGAGTATCCACACTTTTGCGACCTGTCATGTGAAAATTTTCAAGAATGCCTTTAATATATTTCTTTTGAGAAAGAAAAATCCCTTCTTCCATCTGTATGACTTCTTCAATGCCTAGAAAGCAATGTAGCAGTCCGAGATCACTCATCTCATAAGTCTTCATCATCTACTGCTTAAACTTTTGCATCAAGACAGGATTATTTCCTATAAAAATGAGAACATCAACATATAAACAAGCAATTAAAATGTTGTGACCTTCCTTTTTGACATACATAGTAGCTTCACTTTTGCTTCTCTCGAAACCACTTCGAATGAAGTAAGTATCAATTTCTTTGTAACAAGCTCGTGGAGCTTGTTTGAGCCCATAAAGAGCTTTCTTGAACTTGTAGACTTTGTCTTCTCCCCCTTTCACCAAGAACCCTTGAGGTTGTTCAACATAATGTCTTCATCAAGCTTTCCATTTAGAAAGGCAGATTTCTCATCAAGTTGAAGTATTTGCCATTTTTGTTGAGCTGCAAGAGCAATCACAGCCCGAATGGTCTCCATTCTTGCTACAGGTGAAAAAGTCTCAAAGAAGTCAATACCTAATCTTTTTGAAAAACCTCTAGCCACGAGTTGTGCTTTGTACTTCTGCACTTTACCTTCTTGGTTCAATGTGATCTTGTAGATCCATATTAGGCTAATGACTTCTCGATCTTTTGGTTTATCCACCAACACCCAAGTGTTGTTCTTTTCGATCATATGTATTTCTTCTTTCCATTGCATTGTATTTCTTCTTTTGTAGCTTCTTCATAATTTTTAGGTTCTGTCACCATGAATCGACAGGTATCATAAATTTCACTCAAGCTTCTCATTCTCGATGGAGGAGATTCTAGTGAAGAAGGTTTTGAATTTGCATTTGAAATTCCCCCTCTTGGAGTGGAAGGAGCTGATTCATTTCGGTCATCATTTCCTTCATGACTGCTTGCTGGTGGAAGATTGAATGAAAGATTCTGCACTTTCTTTTCTTTCCAATCCCAAGCTGCACTTTCATGAAAAATGACATCTCTACTAACAATCAACTTGTTAGTGTTCAAGTTCAAAAGACGATATCCTTTAGTATCAGATGAGTAACCAATGAAGATACATTTCTGACTATTCTCATCAAACTTTGTTCTCTTTTCGGTAGGAATATGATCATAGCAAATGCAACCAAAAACTTTCAGGTGACTTACTGTAGGTTTAAGTCCAGTCCATGCTTCATAAAGAGTTTTGTTCCTTACTGACTTTATTGGACATCTGTTAAGGATATAGACCGTTGTATCAACAGCTACTGCCCAAAAACATTTTGGAAGTCCCTTTTCATTGATCATGGTTCTTGCCATCTCACAGATGGTCCTATATTTTCTTTCTGCAACTCCGTTCTGCTGAGGAGAGTAACCTGCTGTGACTTGTTTCCAAATTCCTTCATCTTTGCAATATGCTTCAAATTCTTGAGAGGTATCTCTGTCACGTCGAATGGTTTTGATACTGCTACCCTTTTGTTTTTCAACAAGATCTTTGAATCTCTTAAAGATTGTAAAAGTTTCTGATTTTTCCTTTAAGCAAAACACCCACGTCCTTCTTGAATAATCATCAGTGAATGTGAAAAAATACATGTGTTGGCCCAAGGATGTAGTTCTCATTGGTCCACAGATATCAGAATGGATGAGCTCCAAGGGTGCACTAGCTCTCCATGACTCTCCTTTCGGGAATGGTGCTCGATGTTGTTTTCCCATGATACAATTTTCACATGGAGTTGCATTGATCTGAATCTTTGGTAGTCCTTCCACCATCTTCTATTCGTTTAGAAACTTTAGGCCGTGGAAGTTCAAATGACAATACCTTTTGTGCCAAAGCCAAGAGTCGTCAGCAACTTCAGCCTTGAAAGCACTATGATGCAGCCGAAGTGGGAAATTTCTGGTGCTTTCCATTTCCACCGTAGCAATGACCTTGTCCTCTTTTATGTGATCATAGATCTTACAACAATTATTTTTTTGAACCGAAGACCGTAGCCATTTTCAACAAGCTGCCCAACACTTAGCAAATTTTGTGCCAAATCAGGGACAAAAAGAATATTATTAATATGCTTGACACCTCATTTGGAATCAACAACCACGCTTCCCTTCCCATTTGCTTTGACAAATGCTCGATTTCCAAGTTTCACTTTTTAAGTGATGTTAGTATCGCACTTTTGAAAAATATCTTGATTACTTGACATGTGATTACTACATCCACTAGCAAGATACCAAACATCTTCTTTTTCATGAGAAATAGGTTGAGAAGCATAAAACAAATTTTCTTCTTGTTGTTGTTCTGAAAAATTTCCTTGTTCTTTGGCTTTAAATCTGCAGTTCTTCTCAGCATGATTAAACCTATGACAGATAGAACATGGAGGCTTACCTTTATGCTAACAATCATCGGTGGTGTGATTAGTTCTTTTGCAAATCTTGCATGCCACTTCAGATTTCACATTTCCTTCATTTTTCTTGCCTTCCCTTTTGTGAGACCCTTGTTCTTTTTTCTTCCTCCAATTTGATATTTTGTTGGAGCCTTCTTTTAGCTGAAATTTGGTCTAGAACACAGTTTCTTTTGATTCATCTGCCTTGGAAAATCTTCTCTTTTCATGCGCTTGAAGAGATCTGATGAGTTTTTGTATTGTCAGCGTCGTGAGATCCTTGGATTGCTCAATAGCTGCAACCACGTACTCATACTTTTCTATCAGGCTTATCAAAATTTTCTCTACGACAAGCTGATCAGTGACTTTCTCATCATACATCCTCATTTGGTTGACGATTTCCATTCTCTAGTTTGATACTCTTGGATATTTTCGTAATATTTCATTTTTAAATTCTGAAAGTCTCGTCGTAGAGTTTGAAGATTGATAGATCTCACCTTTTCGTCACCATGAAACTCTTGTTCCAAAGTATCCCATGGTTCCTTTGCTGTAGACGCACTTGATATTTTAAAGAAAGTGGATTTTCCAGCAATCATGTGAATTTTGCTAAGAGCGCTTGCATCCGAACGTCGTGCAGCATCGAGTCTCTTCTTTTCAGCATCACTCATTCCGGCTTCACTTTCAGGCTCCTTGAAGCCCTTCTCGACTAAAGCCCATAATCCTTCAGCCCTGAGGAATGTCCTAATCGTGATTTTCCAATACTGGTAGTTGTCACCAGCAAAGAATGGAATCATGGAGGAAGATGATCCCGCTACTGCTTGAAACAATTTTTTTTTCTCTTAGGATCGAAAAATTGCTCTAGATACCAATTTATAAGGTGAGTTGCTACAGCAGAGCTCGCATATAATGCGAAAATATTTTCTATTGAGCTACTTTGTTCTATGATGCAAACCATGGAATACAAGCCAATTTATAGGACCTATTGGATAATTCTAGAATGACCAACATTAATTCCAGACACTTAGAAACTGCAAGAATACTTGGAAAACATAAGAGAAATAAAAAAGGAGTTTGAAGGTCCATATAGGTGCATGTACTTGTATTTCGAACAATAACAACTAAATTTGCTCTTATTTTTTTTGTCCTTCATAGAATTTTCTTGTGTACTAAGTGCACTTGTAGTTTTGACTGAGATCTACATGGAAAACTTCTTAGTTTTGTGTGTTTTCAAGTCAATGAACGAAAAATTACTAACATGTGTGTGTCACATGCATTTTTGGACAGTTAGCTGACAATATGAAACAATGGTGAGTGAAATGAAATTTTGGTACCACAGTATAGGAAATCTTGAAAGTTTGATACCATACTTTCCAAAATAACTATTTTGATACTGTAGTTTACAGAGATTTGCAGACAAGGTACCTCATTTTTTCTTTTTAGCCCCTCAACTTTGAGATACTATCAGTTTTGGTCCCTAACCTTTTTTTTCTCAGAAATAGTACCCATACAATTCTTCACTAATCAGTCCCAACATGCTTTCGAAAATAAAATTAAGCCTCCATAAATTCATACCTTGGTTTGACCAATTTGTTTCAGGTAGTGCAAGTCCTCAATTTTACGGACTTCTTTCAACTACACTACTGCAACAGATGATTCGCAGGTCATTTCCTACCTTAGGGCGTAAAGGTATCGAATAACAAAGACTTAATAAAATTTTGGATGAACAATATTGGACAGAAGCCTATACTTTATTAAAGAAATGCTTGAGATATTACATAAATATTTAATCCTCTATCGGAGGAGACAACTTCTTAGCCTCTCATGGAGAAGAGGACTTGATTCTTTGAGGAAATCCCCATACGCTGAATAACTTAAAGATCAAAAATTTGAAAGACACTGCTTATTGTTTGAAGAGTTTGAGAAGTTTTCTCATGCCCTACATCTACTTCCTATCTCTCAATTTATAATAGCCGCGGACTTTATACACGAACTCCAAATTTGTTTTTAGATGTCGTTACTGCATTCGTCACCTATTTTGGCTCTCAACTTTCCAGCTGTGACCATTATGGCTTGCCAGTCATGTGCTTGCCAGTTGGTATCCTCTGCTTTTCTGACTGTTGGCGCCTTTGTCTTCTTCTAGCGGCAATCTTCTTTTTGATTTTTTACATTTTGTGATTTTTACCTCGTGTTGTAAAAATTCTTTCTTTTTCTCTTTTCTGGTTTTGGTTCAGGTTTCTTTTTGGTTACCCAAATCTTTGTCCCGAACAAGGGCTTTTCCTGTTTCTCACAATAAGGGCATGTGTTGTTATGCCATTGTCCGACATGCATCATGTTGCATGTCTTCTACCATGTGGCCTCTGTTGCAAGCAGCTTATTTTTCCAAATGAGCATTATTTTCTTCTTGAATAAGCTCTCTGCAAACTCGATTTTTTTCCTGTCATGAAATTTAACAGGAATGCTCCATTTAATTTATTTGAAATATTTTAAACGAATACTTGACTTTGTCCATCTCAGTGAGAAAGACCCAGAACTCCCAAGCTCTTACAGTAGATATGTCATCTTCACTAAGGGAAGATACCAGGGGAGCTTCTCCTATGGTAGCCTTGACTCTGTTAAATGTTGCCATGTCCGGTCTCTGTAACTTGATAAAATGAAATGCTGGATAAGACCCTTTTCCTGCGATTTTTGCAGCTACTTAAATGAACTTAAGCTACACAATATCTCATCGTTTGAAGTGGGGATTGTTCTGCCATGCATCACAAACTGACCCACTGATCCATTCCGGAAGTTTTGAGATTTTCAAAAATCCTGGTGATAGAGTATGAACTGAAGTGAGGGCTCCAAAATCATACCAGTCTCATACTTGTTCTGGGTTAGACCCTTCGAGCATCCTGGTCTTATTGTATTTTTTGGATGTGTCTGCGATGGTCTTGCTTGGATTAATTTCGTTTTGAAAAATAAGTTTTTCCCATGATCTCTGATAGCCCTACCAAGCAGAAACAGAAGATAAAGATTCATTAGTATTAACCTTAGAAGTGTCTGTCATTGGCCTTACGTTAATGTCTTCTTCTTTTACCCCAGAGGTGCTGGGTTGACTAAAATTATCAGGAGTTTGCACTTCTTGTAACTCAACCTTTGATTTTTCACCAGAGTCTGGTGACGACCTTGTGCAAGCAATACGCAAATCTACTCCTACAAGTCTAGAGCCCTATTTTTGAATTTCATGTTTAGAGCCCTGCTCTCTTAATTCTCAAGCTGTCACCGATGATGATGCCTTTCGAGTTCGTTCCAGGAAATCGTTCCACAACGAACTTGTAGCAAGTTTGGTACTCCTGATGTCGTTCTTGACACTGTCCAGATCAGCTTGTTGGACTTGGCTAGCTGTTTGGGCTTTAACCGTCAGCTATCCAAATCTTATCAATATCCTCAAGGTTTTCCCTGAAGTGCCTGAGTTTTACAATGACGGAGTCTGCTTCAGATGCCTCCATCCCTTGTCAAGAAATCTGCAAGAACATTTTCATGAGATTTGATGATGATAATATTATAAGAATAATACTGGCATTTTGTTTGCCATCTAACAATGCAGATTTTATTTGAGTTTGTCTTTTAAGAAAGCTTTAACATTCGTATTATCGACTTTTTAAGTAAATTCTTTAGCTAGGAAAAATAAAGGCCACTTCTTGAAAGCCTTCCAAACTGCAAAGAAAGTTTGGCTTGTTGTTCAATTAACAACCTTCCTGTATATCTACATGGTTCTTCACCAGTAGCTGTCTTATTCATGAGCACTGCTACCCTCTGTAATCATTGGCGTCTGTATAGAGTACCAATTCATCTTTGTCTTGTGGGATTGCAAGCTTTAGCAGGTTATTGCAAACTTATTTCAACTCGCGAACTCTGTGGGTGTGAATTTTCTCCCATTTCCACTTTGAATTGTCGGTTTCCTTCAAAAGTGGTCGGAAACTCTTTCTATATTTTGCAAGATCCTTAATGAAGATTCTTGCAAAATTAAAAACGCCTAAAAAGCTTTGAAGTTATTTCTTATCTTTAAGAATGTCAGGAAAATTGCGGATTTTCTCTACAATGTGTTATTGCAACTCAATACCTATTTCGTCAATAAGAGTTCCTAGAAATTCAATTTTATTGATAGCTATGATGACTTTCTTTTCAGAAACCACTAAACCCTCTCTATGGCATGCATAAAATATTTAAATATGTGTCTGATATGATCCCGTGCCTTTTTGGATGCTATCAAAATGCCGTCTATGTAGACGAATATAAACTTTAGATATTCTTTTGAAAAGATTACCTATTTTTCTTTAGAATATCTGGTGTGCATTGGTAAGTCCCATAGGAAGTACATTCTAGATATGTTGTCCTTGTGTGTGGAAAATGCAGTGTATTTCCTTGAGTCATTCTATCTTAATTTGATAAAACCCAGATTTGCAATTGAACTTGGAAAACACTCTAGCACCTTAATGCAATCAATTAAGTTTTCTCTACTTGGGATGTAATAACCATCAAATTCTAATATCCTGTTAATACCTTGATAGTTATAACCAACCTAGGTTTACCTCATTTTATCTCACCATGGTTTCTTACCAGAATACCAGGACTACTATAAGCAGAGACTCCAAGCTCGATGAGTCTAAGATTAATATGCTCTTTGATGATCTCCTGCATATCTTTCTTATCCTCTATGTTCATTTGGATAGGCTTGTATAGGACATACTCATACTTGCATTCCTCTTTGACCTTTAGAGTAGCCTCGCTCTTGTTTCTATCCTACCATGCCAAAGGATTTTCACTGAAATTCCTCTGGATAACCCTCTTGTAATTCTCAAGAGAAAGTTTACTTTCTCTGTCCATGTCCAATGACCTGCACTCTTGTACTGCCTTCAAGATCCTAAGATCTTTTTCAAAAGCATCACTAAAACCTTGTTTTCTGCAACACAAAAGAGCCTTACTAAATTTTCTTCGATCTTGCATTTTTTGATGAGTCAATTTGGCATCGTCACCACGTTTGCTGCGAAAATTTATGGACGTTATCCTGTTAAATGCCTTTTCTCTTTGCAAAACCTATATGTCACTACCATAGTTAGTAGTAGAAATCAACAGACTCTAGTGGTTATCCTGGACATACTTTGCAAAGGATTGGATGAAATTATTGCCTAAAAAAATATCTGCCCCCCTGTATCATGAAAGTAAATAGGAAGCGTCTTTACCATGAACCAAGGTGTTCCAAATGCTCCTTGAATAATGATTTTTGCTTCTCGTATAGCCTTATTGAGTACTAAAATTTTCTGTGAAAAATCCCTTCCTGCAATAATGGGTAAGGATTCCGTAGCTTCACTAGGGAAAACATTGGATTTTGCCGTACAAATCCCTGATCCTGAATCAATATAAGCTGCAAAATATTCTGACTTATATTGTTCATACAACATACCGACAGATATGCATATAGAAAAGGGGCTAGTCATTTAATTCTAATGGTATAATCTTCTAAACTGAATTCCATACCATTACCTTTTCTTCCCCATGGTTTATGATCTTCGAGGAAACTTAACCCCAAAGTCATTATCCCATTTTCTCGTCCTGCAATTCCTGCAACAAATTTCTCATGGCCTGTTATTTCTAGCATACCTTCGTATTTTCCAACAACAGATTCTTGCAAATGATATAAGTCATCACAAGGAAAATAGTTTTCTTTTTCAGTGATGACAAATATAACTTTAATTTATTTCCAGGCTTTAGGGCATCTAAGCTTCACATTGTTAATCCTAATAGCACGAGGGGTTAAGGCTCTTAATAGCTACTGATCGTTTCCTTTGTAGGCACTAATCCTATCTTCTGAAAGGACATCCTACTACATATATCAGTTCTAGAACTAATAGTTCGATCTAAAACTGGTGATCTTTTATCAAGATATCAACACCACCTATTTTAGTATCCTAATTGGGTCTGCTGTCATTACCTTAGCGAATTCCTTGAAAATTCTAGAAATTTCAATATACTATTTCCTAAGGAATAAGTCCGAATGGTGAGTGTTGGAAAGGGCATAAGCTATTCTAGTATGTTATAGTATACAGCATATTCTCATTTTCTATGAGATCTTTTCTTTTAAAATCCTGATTAAGGGTTAAGACTCGACTGAAATCTTGGTCTGCTAGCTGTATGTTATCCTAGGATGAAAGTCAAACATCAGTTTTCCTGCATACAGATTTCCTATCATTGTCCCAAGACAACCATCTATTAAGTTATTAATTCTTCTATCCATTATGATAAATGTAATTCTGAATCAATTCGTTCCTTAAAAGTTGCTTTGATTACTACTGCAATAGCTCCTATGTGGATCCATTTCATAGTGACCGCTACTTCTTCCCTGAGTTTAATTAATTCTTCAAGAATATCTTCTTTAGGAATAAGCTGCATTTCCATCACATTACTAGTATGTTCCATATGAATTGCAAACTCACCTGAACTTACTTTGTAGATTATATGATGTTTTCTTTGGTTCAGTCCTATCTAGTTAAGGATTCTACCGATCCCTCCAATCCTGAAATCGTCGTATGGGCTGAGATTTGAGTCCTGTCTCATGATTATTTCCATGGTTTTGTTTGTCATAATCGATCTTGAAAAGAATCCTAATAGGCTATATGATGTTTGAAGCCTATCTCCTTCGTTGTAATTATTCTGACTCGATTGAAGATCCATTCGAATCACTTTCAATTTCTTCCTCGTAGATGCTGAAAGAATCGGGTACAGCCTGTTAACGCAACGGAAGCGTAAAAATGTTAATTAAATCATAATATTAAACGGGTTCAAAGGGGTGTTCCCTTGGATGTTCCCGGGCATTTGGTGTTTGTCATAGAATAAATAAAGAAGGAGAAGATGCTGGACATGTGGCTAAAGGAAGAAAACAAAAAGATACATGAAAATGTAAAGAAAACCTACCTTTTTGTTTACTACATGTATAACCGGTATGTGCGTTGTTTCCTTTTCGTTTCTCCTTCCGTTCACTTGAGAATTCAATGTAGAACTCCTCTAGTTTGTCTACACCACACTATAGAATAGATCTCTAATATATTGCTAGATAGATATAGAGAAGTGAAGAAGAAACACTTCCAAAACAACACTATTGATTAGTGCTTTTGAAATGTTTTAGTTCAAACCTTTCCAAAACGTATGAACACAAAAAGGAGAAATTTTCAGAGATTTTTGGAGAGTTTCTTGATGGAAATTTCGTGCAAGACATAGGCATTCAAGTTATGTGAATGATTTTTTGTATGTAGTGTTGTTGAATTCAAAATTCAACTTCTATAGTTAACTTCCAAAGTAACCTACATACACACACCATTATCTACATAACCATGCATCAATATAGGAAATAAAACCACCCACCAAACCACATAAATGCTGGACACGTGTGCCTCACATGTGGAAGATTTTAATTCTTCCTTCACTTGCTATAAATTGAATTTTTTCGTGGACTAGGACTACTAGTCTTGGACTTTTATTTAATCTAATTAAATTAAGTCCAAACAAAGACCATTGGGCATTAATTAATCCAACTAATCTCAATCCAATTGACGCCCATAAGTTTAATTAATCCAACTAATTTTCAATTAACCATTAATCGGAAAAACGCCCGTCACCATGGGTGGTCGTCTAGCAACGGTCCATAGCACTAGAGACTAGGTGAATGTTGGCGTGAACGTTTAGGCTCCCGAGTTCCATACGAGTACGGTCTTTCCATCATCCATCTCCCGGTCTAAGTCTAGGGCATGGAATTGGGCGTCGGTTCCCATCCTGGACTAGACAACTATTCTCAATAACTCGAGACACGTTTTCTCTATTGATCGACGTAGGAAACCATTCCCTACTCGACCAATCGCTGTGGCCACAGACTTAAAGAGCTTAAACCGTCTCAGAGCGCATAGGAGACTCGACTGTCATATTCTGCCAGGTGACGGATCCTATCTTGGAATCCACCGTCCTCAATACATATTCCAACTGCACTGGATAAAACTTATGATGAACGTATCCCAGATACGGACATCTCTTGCCAGACCCTAGATACAACCTTCATATGCATGTGACTGCCATGATTCCTCAAGTTCAAGGACTAATCTCGTACTATCGGAGCCGGGAATTCCAGTCGTACCGACCAAGCCTCCAAAGCTTCTATATGACGATTCCCGCGAGTCAGTTCAGTCAGCTGACACCCTTGTCAACTAACCCACTAATATTGCATAGATGTCCAACGTCTATCGCCGATGAAACACGGCACTCATCCAATGAATACAATCTTTAGTGCAAGTCTCTATAGGACCCTCAATGCCCTGTCTCGAGGTCCTCAACTTGGAACATTCCAGACCAGCCCTCAGAAGTTGGTTTCATAGCTGCCATCCAATGCGCAGCTCAACTACATGGGTTATCCAATTGATCTGTGGGCAATTGTTGTGACGTTAAAACATCGTTTAACGTAATCAGTAAGCACAACAAACACATAGTGCCACGGATGAATACTTACTATATTCATCAAGTCAATAAAGATTGCTAAATAGTACCCAAAACTGCCAATCCAATTGGCTTTCTGGTCACCTATTCTACCAATCTTCCACTTGACCTAAAGCCAATAACCCATGTTGCTCAGACTTATCTAAGCATGAGTAATCTACGATATCCGGCTTGGTCTCATGGGTCTACCTTATTTCTGCCAAGATGATGTGGTCCAACTGCACGTCACCTCTTCATACCATTGCTCCAAGCAGATGGTACTGTCTAAGAATTTTCCTGGATCCATGATGAGATCTCGGTCCTATAGTTTGCGCTACAGCCATGTCGTTATCCTCCAAGGTAAATACTGGTTAGCCCGTGCTAGGCACCACACCCAACCATTGGATGTGGTTTTTCATCCAAACCACTCTCCGGAGCAACTTCTAAAGTTGCCATACATTCAACTTTCATGGTCCGTCGTGGTGTCCTGCTTAAAACCTTTCCAAGCCACCACCTTACCATTAAGCCGGAATATATGTTCATACTGAGACTAGATATTATTCACATGATCCTGGAAGCTAGTATCGCTATAGCCTTCCAGAATCAACTCTCTATAGAACTTGCATCAAGAACACTTCTTTAATCCTTATTCAGGTATTAAAGACTGTTCTCAATAGCAGTCTACTGCCTTCTCGGTACACACTCGATTTTTGTTGTTACGCCCAAAGCATACACAACATCAGGTCCAATGCACCAAACAACATACCGATGTTGCCTACGGCAAAGACGTAGGGGATGTCAAACATCTGAGCTTCCTCATCAGCCAACCCTGACTGAGTCTTAGATAGCTTAACCCTATACATAGGAATCCAATTCCTTTCATGGAGAATTGCGTGAACAACGTTCGTGTTTCAATGTTTCCTAACATCTTAAATTCATTCCAAATGAATAAGACGTTACACACTTTAAACACTAGGAACACAACTAAACTCCCACTGACCGTCAAGCTCGTTACTGATCGAGTCATACTCCGTATGAACTCATCAAAACGAATATTCCAGTTACATGGAGTTCCTAACCTAGGTTGAATTCCACGCCGAATCACACGGCTCCAAGCCATTGATTCGGTCCAATTTCCAACATTGCTTCTCCTTATGTCTTTTTGGTTATAATCCAATTAACCGGACTGATCCAGAAACCTGTACCTCTCAGGTATCTAGGACATCCTGATCGTCCTTAGGAGAAGTAGAATATAGTCAGTGGGTAAACCTGAAAGATTGTGGATCGTCCCGGGAAATAGCGCGAATGCGGAAGCGCGGTATAAAAATTAAATACAAAAATTAAAACATGCTTTTAATAAAATAAAAGAACACGTTCAAGGGGTGTACCCTTGAAGTTCCCGGGCGTTTGGTGTATCTCATGAATTAAAAGCATAAAAGGAATCATGGAGGCCATAAGATTAAAAATAAAGTGAAACGAAAATTTAAACCGGAACATACCGATTGTCGTTTTCGTCTTCTAACCGGTACTCGCATTGTTCCCCGATTTGCTCCAAGTCTCGTATGTGAGACTCTCTAAATAGTAACACGCAATCCACCCACGTAACTTGCACGTCGTGCTAGCGAACGAACAAGTATTTTGGAGAGGATGAATTAATCATACGTTATTAATTAACGGTATTAATTCTCCTAAGTTAAATTGTTCCAAGAACAAAAGAACAAGAAATTATTTTCCTGTGAGACAGAGAGAGAGAGGGCGGACGGGTAGGGGAGAGGGAGAGCCAAAATTGTGAGTGTGAGTGTGTGTTGGAATTTCATCACTCCTCAAATAGTGAGGGGCTAGGACTATTTATAGAGGAGGAGTTTAATCCTATTTAAACTCCAACTCTAAAGAAGACTATTTTGACTAGGATTTTGACCTAGTCAATGTCCTAGTCAAAGTAGTATTTGACCTAGTCAAATTAATCCTAGCCATCCATCTCTCCCTCTCCATCTCAACCATTAATTTAATTTAATGGAATATTTAAAACCTATTTAAATATTCCAAAGGCCAAATAAATAAATATAATAAATATAAATATTTATTCTAGGCCTATTAAATTAATTTTCTAATAAATCTATTTTATTAGATTAATCCCTTTTATCAAATAAAAGAAGTTAATTCTCCAAGAAAATAAAGGACCCGATTAAATCCAATTTAATCATTCCTTTTTCTCCAATATTTAATTCTAAATTAAATACTTAATGTGTGTGGATTGTGTGTGACTCTTTAGGTTCACCTTTCAGCTAGACTTGGTCAGATTCCTAGAATCCGCCCATTTACCATGGATGGCCATCTAGCAACGGTCCATGGCACTAGAGATTAGGTGAATATTCGGGGATGAACATTTAGGCTCTAACAGTACACTTGTCCTTCTGTCTACGGTCTCACCACTTAGGGTCTAGGGCACGGAAAATGCAGGTACCCATTTTGGACCTAAGTGTCGGTCTGTCCTTACTAACCGCGCAAGGGAAACCTTCCCTTCCGTTCAGTTACTGTGGCCACAGATTTTAGGGACAAGACACAGAGCATACGTGAGACTCAACTGTCAATGCCTTTAACAGGAGACAGATCTTTTCTTGGAAACTACTGTCACTCTGTACACCAGAGTTGCACTACACATGGCTTATGACTACTCAAGTGCTTCTTGGCAATCTCTCACCATATCTAAGATACAAACCTGATATACAGGTAAACTCAGCAGTTCCTCAAGTCAAAGGACTTGACCTGTACCGTGGGAACCGGAAACACACGTCATACCTAGCCGACCCTACTCAAGGTCCTCCATAAGACGGTTCCCGCGAGTCACCTCAGTCAGCTGCTTCCTAGCAGGCTAACCCACTAATACTGCTTAGACGACCCTCGTCCCCCGTCGATGAAATACGACAACAGATGCTCAGTGCAAGTCTCAAGGGGAATCTCGGCACCCATTTTCGAGATTCCTTGACTTGGAGATTTCCGGACTGATTCAGCGGGACTGATTTCATGGACCTACCTCCAAGCATAGTCCCAGTCCCCAAAATATGTTTTCAGTCCGTGGGCTTTGTTTGCGTAGTGAACAGATATGAAATGCAGATAAAGTGAACACAAACAAAGTAATGCCAAATGAATTCACTTATTTATTCATTAATAAATTTATCAAAACACTGAAATTGTCTAGACATAGGATACATTTTGCCCGCCAAGATTGGCTATATTGTCACCTATTCTAACATAAACTTGATTTCAAATGATGTTTGCAATATTGTACTGAGGTGTCGCTCTACTTGATTCCTCAAGGAGCTACTCCTCACACCGGTTATCCTCTGAAATCCAATTTCCCTTAGGACAACACATAAACCTGTGTAAACCTAGTTTGCCTCCCACTAGTCCCTTGACGTATGCAAGACCATCCTACATACTCATGTTCTTTGTAGGATACAGGCTTGCCATGCCATATCCAATACGGTATCTCGGCCACGATCTTTAGAAAGTGCCATGTTTTACAACTTGGCTACTATCTTAAGAACACGCCTAGATGGGCAAGGTAGTTCAGTGAAAACACCGATAGAACCATGTCCTACAAGGTTCGATTCCTCCTTTATCAGAGACGCCGTTCAATTGTGGCGTTCCAGGAAGAATTCGACTGAGTGAGAATTCCATTCCCATTTAGATACATCAAGAGCTCCTACTAAATACACATCACTCGATACAATCGAAGGTTAATTTTGCAACCAATTTGGTTCCCACTTCAAATCTAATTCCCTAAGCCTTCCAAAGGCCCTTAGACTTGTGAACCCTCTTCTGGTCTTGTGTATCCAGTGACCCACAGATGTCTGACTGAATCCAATCCAACAGACCACTAGCAAGCATACTTTGTTCTACAGAGATCTTCTTGGCCATCTTCCTGCTCAGGAAGGACATGCAAGCTAGCAGGCTCAAATTGTCTATTTCTAGACTCCTTGAATCTACTAACCTCCTTATCCTATCTAGAGGAATGTGACCTAGCTTTGCATGCCAAATTTATGAGTTTATCTTGATTATCCATTACATCATTTGTTTGAGCATTCATAATCTAATTATCGGATAGTATTGAAACAATTATGCAAATAACCTAGCAGACAAGAATAATCATTCTTTGTCAAATAAAAGAAGCTTTTATTGATCAATAACATATAATCCTTATTGTCCAACAATAGAAAAAACATAATTTGATCATGCTAGGTTACATAATTGTGACCTATCAACTCTCTCCTAACATGATCACTAATAGCTAAGCCTTACTAGTCCTATAGCTTCTATGGCAATACCCCAACCATTGCCTAGCTTCAGAACCATCTCCGGCTCAGCCTTCGACTCCTTTTCATCACCTGCAAACCATTTGCAGATATGAGCTCTACAGCTGGTATCCACTACCCAAGAGTAGAGTAATAATCATGTTAAAGCTCAAATCAAATGTACCTTGGTTGGAGAGGAGTTTAGGACACTCCCTATTCCAATGCCCCTTATCACGACAATATGTGCAAACATCTTTTGCAATCCTTGACTGTCGAACTGCCTTCCTCTTTCCTTTGCCATGCCCAGCATGGCAACAGGAGCGCTCTGTGCGCTTGCAGTGGCTGATTCTGTCTTACCCTTCTTCCTCTTCCAGCTTCCGGCCCCTTTGCCTTTCGCTCTTAAGGTCGAAGCCTCCTCCACCAATACCGACGGCGCAGACTTTTCAATCGTTGCCTCGTATTGGACCAACATGTTCATCAACTCATGAAGGTCTTTTTCAAGCCCATTCATGTTATAGTTAACGATAAACGGGTCAAAAGAGGGAGGAAGAGACTGAAGGATCACGTCGATGTACGTTTCTTTTCCAAGATCAGCTCGGAGGCCTTTGAGCTTCTCCACTAGGGATAGCATCATCACTCCATGCTGGTGTACAGACAACCCTTCTATCATCCTAGCTCCGAAGAATGCCTTCGTCACAGCATATCTAATATGTCGGTCCGGTACCACATAAACGTCTTTCATGCGGAGCATTATCGAGTTGACATCATGCAGCCGATCATACTGTTTCTGGATCTCATTAGTCATGGATGCCAGTATGATGCTGCGGACCTTGCGGTTGTCCTCTTGCCATTCATTGAACGTCAAACGCTCTTCTGACGAGGACCCCTCCGGTAAGATCCGAGGAAGAGGCTTATCCAGAACATAAGCCTGGTTTTCGAAATCGAGGACAATCCTCAGATTTCGCAGCCAATCGTTATAGTTTATTCCGTCAAATTTATTAGTCTCAAAAATAACAACGAGTGGATTCTTAGACATCTACATTCAAAATGTAAAGCAGAAATTTAGTAGATTATTATAATATTGAATTCAAGTTAAGACTTGGTCTTTAGTCATTAACCCCTCCTACTATTTCTTCAAAAAGCCCACCACTCTCAAGTGGGGTTTTTGGGAAACCATTTCCTAGTGGACTTGGAGTCCACAAACGCAATTCTCCATGCCCCGCTTTTACGATTCACATGGAAAAGGCTTTATGGGAGGTATCCAATACCATTCTTATTCAATGAGATCCCCAAGATATTTTGCCTCGCCTCTTCATATGATCCCAAGGACTCCAAGCGAATCATGTTACTTAGCGTTAGGCCCGACCCATCAACCAAGTGAATATCTCAACTATCGCCCCCCACAACTCGTGAGACAGGGAAATAGGAGTATATTCCATTCGTTCACAACAACAATGCAACTTTCTTCCATTCCAAACGTGCCACGACCCGTGAGACCACGAATGGGTGAAAGTAGCTTCCTCACTACATTGCTATGGATGGAAGGCTTGGAATAATCAAACCATTTAATTTTAATTCCATTTTGGGCCTAATATTTACTTGGACCATCCAAGTGAGAGTTATAGTGTTTATTAAGACCGAGACCTCATCATTATTAGTGTTTTGCATGCTCAAGTTTTAAACATTTAATGTAAATAGATGTATTCCAAACACAACATATATCAAAGCATTAAAACATTAAACACATGCAAAAGAAGCCTAGCACGCCCCTGTAGGATGATCACAAGCCCGTTCCTAAGTGATCCACTGAGCGCGCAGTGGATCTGTGGTCAATCTAGGGTAAGCCTACACTATTATAATTTTTACATGCCCATTATCATTCTAATGGGGCCTTGTAAAATCCTCCTTTGTTCTTTTTGACCTTCCACCGTGGGCTCCATTCACCGGACCTTCATCTCCTTGGAATCTTACATTTAATAAAATAAATCCTCACAACCTAATCTACTCTCATTACAACTTAAAAAGACACCCCAATCAGAAGTTGGAGGGAGTACATTAATAGAGAGGAAGCAAGCCTTATAATTCCAAGGCTAAAAACGAAGAAGGAATAAAAACAAAGAGGCACGCAGGCCTCACCCAATAATAAATTAAACCATACATAGGCCAAAAAGGGTTAGTGATTATCCTTATTGTTTATCAAATAAACAAAAACAAAACACATTTATATCTAATATATATAAATACATCCCAAGCATTTATAAATAGATATCCAATATCTAAAACAATAAACATAATAAAATGCAGAAAATAACATATTAATAATGCAATTAAAAATATGGATATCAACTATACATCCAATGTACAAATATCCAGACTGCCGGCCGCGCGCGCGCCTGCGCGCGCTGCCCCTGCCGGGCGGCCGACACCGTTTTTCACTTTTTCTCTCTTTTTTTTTTTTTAAATTTCTGCTATAAAACTGAAACATAAACATGCATTTACAGAAAATCCAATTCTCAAAAATGCATGGATATCCATAATTTCAAAAGCAAAATTAACACATATTTTCTACACATATTATCATGCATTAATCCCATAAATCATGCTTTCCAAAAGCAATTTAAACATGTTCTTCATGCTCAACACATAATAACATATAAATCCTATAGCCACAACACCGAACCGGGCTCTGATACCACTGAAAAAATCGGGTACGGCCCGAGAACGCAACGGAAGCATAAAAACGTTAATTAAAGCATAATATTAAACGGGTTCAAAGGGGTGTTCCCTTTGAAGTTCCCAGGCATTTGGTGTTTGTCATAGAATAAATAAAGAAGGAGAAGATACTGGACATGTGGCTAAAGGAAGAAAACAAAAAGATACCTGAAAATGTAAAGAAAACCTACCTTTTTGTTTACTACACGTATAACCGGTATGTGCATTGTTTTCTTTCCGTTTCTCCTTCCGTTCACTTGACAATTCAATGTAGAAATCCTATAATTTGTCCACACCACACTATAGAATAGATCTCTAATCTATTGCTACATAGATATAGAAAAGTGAAAAAGAAACACTTCCAAAACAACACTATTGATTAGTGCTTTTGGAGTGTTTTAGTTCAAACCTTTCCACAAGGTATAAACACAAAAAGGAGAAATTTTCAGAGATTTTTGGAGAGTTTCTTGATGGAAATTTCGTGCAAGACATAGGCATTCAAGTTATGTGAATGGTTTTGTGTATGTAGGGTTGTTGAATTCAAAATTCAACTTCTATAGTTAACTTCCATAGTGACCTACATACACACACCATTATCTACATAACCATGCATCATTATAGCAAATAAAACCACCCACCAAACCATATAAAGGCTAGTCACATGTGCCTGACATGTGGAAGATTTTAATTCTTTCTTCACTTGCTATAAATTGAATTTTTCCATGGACTAGGACTATTAATCTTGGAATTTTATTTAATCTAATTAAATTAAGTCTGAACAAATTTCATTGGGCATTAACTAATCCAATTAATCTCAATCCAATTGACGCCCATAAGTTTATTTAATCCAATTAAATAAACATAAGTCCGAACTCTAATTAATTGATCCAATCAATTAATTAATCCAAACCCGATAAATTAATCCAATTAATTTAAAGGTTCTAAGTCCAAAAATTAACTAATCCAATTAATTAATTCTTGGACCATCCATCAAATTGATTTCCCAATAAATGATTCAATCATTTATTTTTCTCCTTGAATTAATTTAATCCAATTAAATTAATTCGCTTCTTCTAGAATTAATTCCAAATTAATTCTACCAATTTCATAGTGATTTGTGTGTGAATCTTTAGGTTCACCCTCAGCTAGACTTGGGCTTGTGTCCAACACAATTGGTCAATTAAATCTAATTTAATTAACTAATTTCCAATTAACCATTGATCGGAAAACACCCGTCACCATGGGTGACCGTCTAGCAACGGTCCATGGCACTAGAGACTAGGTGAATATTGGCATGAACGTTTAGGCTCCTGAGTTCCATACGAGTATGGTCTTTCCATCATCCATCTCCCGGTCTATGTCTAGGGCATAGAATTGGGCGTCGGTTCCCATCGTGGACTAGACAACTATGCTCAATAACTCGAGACACGTTTTCTCTATTGATCGACGTAGGAAACCATCCCTACTCGACCAATCGCTGTGGCCACAGACTTAAAGAGCTTAAACCGTCTCAGAGCGCATAGGAGACTCGATTGTCATATTTCTGACAGGTGACGGATCCTATCTTGCAATCCGCCGTCCTAAATACATATTCCGACTGCACTGGAAAAGCTTATGATGAACGTATCCCAGATACGGACATCTCTTGCCAGACCCTAGATACAACCTTCATATGCATGTGACTGCCATGATTCCTCAAGTTCGAGGACTAATCTCGTACTATCGGAGCCGGGAATTCCAGTCATACCAACCAAGCCTCCAAGGCTTCCATATGACGATTCCCGCGAGTCAGTTCAGTCAGCTGACACCCTTGTCAACTAACCCACTAATATTGCATAGATGTCCAACGTCTATCGCCGATGAAACACGACACTCATCCAATGAATGCAATCCTTAGTGCAAGTCTCTGTAGGACCCTCGATGCCCTGTCTCGAGGTCCTCAACTTGGAACATTCCAGACCAACCCTCAGAAGTTGGTTTCATAGCTGTCATCTAATGCGCAACTCAACTACATGGGTTATCCAATTGATCTGTGGACATTTGTTGTGACGTTAAAATGTCGTTTAACGTAATCAGTAAAAACAACAAACACATAGTGCCACGGATGAATACTTACTATATTTATCAAGTCAATAAAGATTGCTAAATAATACCCCAAACTGCCAATCCAATTGGCTTCCTGGTCACCTATTCTAACAGATGCTTTCATCTGAGGGAAAATCTTCAAATCGGTGGATTGGTACCAAGTCGCTGTAGTAAACTGCATCAAGGATGTCATTCGTGGCTTCAAACTATCGTAATTCACCACGTTTCTGCGGGCAATCTAGAGATATATACTCTTTTGCACCGCACGTCCAGCAGTTACAATCTTTGAAACCTTCATTAGCTCGGGTGTGGGCTCGTCTGAAAGTTCTTCTCGTGGGGGTTCCTCGTGTGGACTTTGCTTCTGTTCGTCGAGATCCTTGGGGTGAAGTCCTTTGATTTGGACCACCATGATCTTCTTCTAAAAGAGGAGTTTTGGAACTCCTTGAGTAGGTGTCACTACACTTCTTTCTCCTATTCCTTCGCTCGTTCGATTCTCCTATATAGTTGGAAAATCATTGTTATCACAATAGAGAGGGGTTCTTTTGATCTTACCTCTTAGTCTTTTCATGTTCTTCTGGACGGATGCTGTTGGAAAATGGTGAATGATAAATTAAAGAATAAATCGTGACAAGTGATTGGTTACGATGTGTGACACATAACAAGCTCGTGATAGCTTATGACAGCTCGTGACACGTAGATGATTGTTGATGGGCCCCAATCATCATCCGATCATGTCTGATCCAACTAATGGGTGTATCCATTGGTTGAAATGATATGTCCATTGGGTGAAACCCTTTGGATGAAATGATGTGTCCATTTGTGTGAAATGATATGTCCTTTGGATGAAAGGATGCATCCATTTGAGTTAAATGGTATGTCCTTTCGGTGATATGATGCATCCATTCGGTTGAAAGGTTATAACCTTTCAAAGGCATCTTTTTTGATTGGACATATCCATTCGAAACACCTTTCCAACTCCTATAAATAGATCTCCCATTTTCATTTCATGGAATTCAAGCATTCAACTATTCATAGTATTCTTAAGCATACAAAGCATTTTAGAGTTTAGCAAGAGAGTTTCAAGATATTGTTTGGTTCGCCGTTTCTCAAAGTTTGTAGTGCTGCTACTTTGAGATATAAAGTCGTTGTATCTTGGGAGACAAATTGCCAATTCCGTGAGCACCAGAGCGGGGCAATAATTGTCTTAAAGATAAAGAGTCTAACTCTTGCCTCGACTTTGTAATACAAAATTTCCCGCACTATCTAACTCATTCATTCCTTACAAGTTTAAGACAATTATCTGTCATTGTGTATTATGGCGCGTGAGTCTGCTGCTACCAATCCAGCTATGGCAACTGGATCTGCTGCTGCTAATCCGGCTACTATGGTTGTCCAACCACATGTGCCACAACCGATTGCTGCCCAAGGAGAAAGGCCGGAGAAATTCTCAGGTAATGACTTTAAGAGATGGCATCAAAAGATGTTGTTCTATCTCACTACGTTGAACCTAGCTAGGTTCTTAAGTGAGGAAGCCCCCGTTGTTTCTGAGGAGGAGAATGATCCCCAACAAAGGGTTGCTTTAATGCATGGGGACATGGGGATTTTCTATGCAGAAATTACATCCTCAATGGCTTGAGCGATACTTTGTACAACGTATACAGCTCAGCCAAGACTGCAAAAACCCTTTGGGAATGCTTGAAAAAGAAATACAAAACGGCGGATGCCGGCGTGAAGAAATTCATAGTCGGGAATTTCTTGAAATTCAAAATGGTGTATTCCAAAATGGTAATGAGCCAAGTCCAAGAATTCCAAATGATCTTGCATGATCTGCATGCAGAAGGAATTAGGCTCAGTGAATCCTTCCAAGTAGCTGCGATGATTGAAAAGCTACCTATGATATGGAAGGAATTCAAAAGTAACTTGAATGACGAGTTAGATGAAGAGATCTACATGGAACAACCTAAAGGGTTTGTCGTTCCTGGACAAGAAAAGAAGGTCTGTAAACTCATCAAATTGTTGTATGGGCTTAAACAAGCTCATAACAAATGACATGGAAAATTTGACAAACAATGGTGTCAAGTGACTTGAAGGTCAACGAGTGTGATAGATGTGTCTATGTTAAAGGCACTTCTAGCTCCTTTGTCATAGTCGATCTATATGTAGATGCTATGTTGACAAAGGGAAGCGATCTCTACCAAGAAAGTATTGGCAAAATATTGTGATATGAAAGACATAAGGTTTAGTTGACGTAATGGTAGAGACTAAGATCTCTAAAACGTCTGTAGACTTGTCTTATCATAGTCTCATCATGTTGAGATTGTACTAGAAAGTTGAATGTTCATGACTATTCACCTGCTAAGACTCATGTAGATGAAATCTACACTTAGCAAAGAACCAAGGCGAACACGAGGTCAAATTGAATTTTCAAGAATGATTGGTAGATTAAGGTATATAAAGAAAAGCACTCGTTCTGCTATGGAATCTGGGTCTATAGCTTCAGATAAAGCTGGAGAAGAAAATGAATGGCTTCGTAATTTTTTGGAGTACGTTCGTTGTTGGACAAAAGCAAGTGCCTGTTATTATGATATATTGTGATAGTCGTTCGACTATTGGAAGGGCACGAAGCAGTATGTATAATGGTAAGTCTAGACATATACGTCGAATACATAATTCCATAAGACAGTTGATCTCTAATGGAATCATATCTATTGACTATATAAAGTCAAAGGATAATTTAGTGGATCCATTAACGAAAGGCCTTTCTAGAGATCAAGTATACTGTTCGTCGAGGGGAATGGGATTAAAACCCGCCAATTAAATCTTTATAGCGGTAACCCAACCTTGTTGACTGGAGTTCCCAAGATCTTGGTTCAATGGGACAACTAAGTTATAAAGATTGTGGAAAGCACTTGGAGTTTTACTCCTTCCCATTCTTACGACAAAAGTGCTGTCAGTAAAGGGTAGAGGTTAAGCTATAAGCTTTTAATGATTCCTATTCTAAGTCAAGAACATTATAGGAGATCACCTATATAAGTGTGAAGACGGGCCACTTCAAATGTAAAACACTTATGAATCCAATATGGAGTCCAGGGCCAAAACGGACTCAACCGTGAGAACCAAAGATATTAGAGAAGGCATTGTGGGGGTACTATTGTCTTGGTTTACACCAACGGCTGAACAGTTCAAGACATCATGTTCACTGATTAGCCAAGTAAATCTAATGGTATTCTCGTAAGGAAGGTTCAAAGCCACCAACTACCTATCCTGATACAATGACTTCTCGGTTGAAACTCGCTTGAGTGTCTGCATGCTCATATGCATTAATTTTCATTCATGTGGGGGATTGTTGGAAAATGGTGAATGATAAATTAAAGAATAAATCGTGACAAGTGATTGGTTACGATGTGTGACACATAACAAGCTCGTGATAGCTTATGACATCTCGTGACACGTAGATGATGGTTGATGGGCCCCAATCATCATCCGATCGTGTCTGATCAAACTAATGGGTGTATCCTTTCGTTGAAATGATATGTCCATTGGGTGAAACCCTTTGGATGAAATGATGTGTCCATTTGTGTGAAATGATATGTCCTTTGGATGAAAGGATACATCCATTTGAGTTAAATGATATGTCCTTTCGATGAAAGGATGCATCCATTTGAGTTAAATGGTATGTCCTTTGGGTGAAATGATGCATCCATTCGGTTGAAAGCTCATAACCTTTCAAAGGCATCTTTTCTGATTGGACATATCCATTCGAAACACCTTTCCAACTCCTATAAATAGATCTCCCATTTTCATTTCATGGCATTCAAGCATTCAACTATTCATAGTATTCTTAAGCATACAAAGCATTTTAGAGTCTAGCAAGAGAGTTTCAAGATATCGTTTGGTTCGTCATTTCTCAAAGTTTGCAGTGCTGCTACTTTGAGATATAAAGTCGTTGTATCTTGGGAGACAAATCGCCAATTCCGTGAGCACCAGAGCGGGGCAATAATTGTCTTAAAGAATAAGAGTCTAACTCTTGCCTCGACTTTGTAATACACAATTTCCCGCACTATCTAACTCATTCATTCCTTACAGATGCTTGATAACACCAATTCTTCAGTTTGACTTTGAAGAAAGACATTCTTCTTGCTACAGAATTCAATTGTCCTTTGGGTACTTTGTATGATTATAACAACATTTTCGTCCATGGACTGCAGATCTTTGCAAAGAACATTGGAGCAGCTATTTCAGTTGCTACTCCACTGTGAAAGAAATACTTGTGAAACTAATAGATATACTCATCCACTGCACAGATATTCCTTAATTCGTGGGCAGAGAGAGCTTGTGAGTGCTCTCTAGCCTTTACGGCTCTACTTCCTTTGAAGTATCCATCTCCGATGAAGTGTATTTTAATCAACCTTCCGAGTCTTTCCGCAATAGCACTTTTGGACTCATATCATGTGATTTCTGTAATTTTCAGGTAAATTTGTGAATTTTCTGTAATTTCTGTAATTTTTTGGTAAGTTTGTGAATTTTCTGCAATTTCTAATGATTTTCTGTATTTAGATGTTATTAGAAAATTCAGGATAATTAGAATAATTATGAAATTTGGTGAAATTATTTTAAAAATATCATGTATTTTTCTGAAAATAATTTTCTGAAAATTTTGTATTTTTATGTTATTTTTAAAATATTTTCTGTTATTTTAACAAATTTTTCAGTTATTTATAAACAAATTTTGTCAGTTTTTTTAAAAAAATTGTTCTTTTCCGTAATTTTTAAAAATATTTTCAAATATTTCTAAATATTTTTTAAAGTTATGGTTTTTATTTTTTTTTTAAATGTCAATTTTAAAAAAAATATGTCATTTTTAAAATTATTATATGTTAGTTGTTAAAAGAATTCTGTTATTTTTAAAAAATTCCTGACATTTATAAAATTATTTTTTTTGTTATTTTTAAAAATAAATTCTGATATTTTTTAAAATTATATTTTGTTATTATTATAAGACTTATAATAATTACAAAATGTTGGGAGTTAGTAATCATTTTAGGATTTAGTATACATTTTAGGATTATAATGTATTAGTGTATAGATTTAGCAAACATGGAATTTAGTATACATTTTAGGAAATAATTGTAAAATTTAGTATGCATTTTAGGAAAGAATTTTGGAATTTAGTATACATTGTAGGGAAAATTTCAATAATCTACCATTTAGTAGATTAATTTTGGGACTTAGTCTATAATTTTGGGATTTACTTTACATAATTATTAAAAAATTTAGAATATTATTATTACTAAAAAATAAATTGATATTTACATTTTTTTTAAAAAAATTCATACCACAAATATTTTGAAAAAAATTTGTAGATCATGTCTAGTAGGGATTTCCCTCCTCGAGGAGGTGGACGTACTCACGGCTATGGCCGTGGCTGTGCTCGTGGCCCGTGGGTTCCACCACCAGCTTGTGTTGCTTCCCAGGTTGGGGAAGCAGCATTCCGACCACCCCCACCACCACCACCACAACCGACAGTTCAGTCAGCTGCAGCATTGGTGACGGATCAGGAGGTAGATCCATCTTCTCCTGCACCAGCCCTAGAGGATGTCGGACCATCTACTCCCCCACCGTTGGCAGATCCGGTCCGTTCATGGGTTGCACCACCCGCACCTGCAGCAGCAGTCCCCTACCATCCGCGCGCTGGTATATCATCCTGGCCGACGCCAGGTATAATTTTTTTAAACATTTTTGTTAGTTATTTAGATTTTTTTTTCATAAACCCTAATTAATATGTAATTTCAGGACTGAGCGCAAAATACACGAGCGTATGTACGCGATGGTGCAAGATCATTATCCCCACCCTTAGGGATGTTTGGGCAAGGTGCTGCCAGAGCACCAACATTTCTAGTTTGAAGGTAATTTACTTTAATATCGATTTAATGGTATAAATTGAATTTTTTTTAAAAAAATATTTTAAGAATTTCTTTCTTTTGCAGATGACTTATTGGTGGGACTGTGACGATGAGTCCATGTTTCGCATATTCCACATGTTTGTGGGGAAGATTCATCCAGAAGCACTTCACTCCCACCAAACAGTCTCTGGTGAAGCCGTTGTGGCTGGCGAACGAAGTCTAGCGGCAGCTCCAGCTATACTGGGACAGCGAGGAGTTCAAGACCGAGATCACCAAGAACAAGGCCAATCCCACGACATCCTCTACTATCTACCGCGGGGGTTCTTCCTCCGTCAGCATGCACAAAAGGAAGATGGTATGTAATATAATTTTTTTTAAAGCATTCATCAATATTAAATAAAAACTTGATTAATTGTTCCTTTTTTGTATAGGAGGCATAGCTTGGTCTGCCGGTTAAGTAGATGGAGTTATTCTCCACATTCTACAAAAAGAAGACCGACAACGACTGGAGCAGGCCGAGGGAAGTGGAGGTGGCGGTAAGTACGCAATTATACTTTTATTTTTTTCTTTAATTTTTGGTAATAATGATAAAATTTGCTTTGTTTTGATGGAGACGTTCTAGAAACTGCTGGAAAATCACCAGCCTCAGGCCATGGCCTATCCTCAGGATACTCCAGCTGAATCGGAGGGCTCGGTGGCAATGACCGAGCAAGATCTGTGGCTGGCAGCAGTCGAGGGCAAGAACAAGGGCCGGGTGTTCGATTTTTGTTTGAGGCCCACGGCCTTAGCCAGACCTTTACATCGCCATCGCCATCGCCATCACCACCGCCACCGCCACCGTCGAACATCAAGGATCGCATGGTCCAGCTCGGATGATGATGGTCGACATGATGGGTATGATGAAGTCCATGCAGACCAACTCTGTTGCTAGCCCATCACAGCTTCCGATCGACCCCCCTACTCCAGACGATTCCGACATTGACCATGATGAGGGGGATGAGGTGTAGATTCAGGACTTTTTTTATTATTTGTAATTAAATTGAATAATATTTTTGTTTAATATTTGTTTTTCGTAATTATGAATTTTTTGGCATTACATAACATCATAAACGTGTTTTATTATTTAACCAAATTAAATATATATATATTAATAATTTTATTTTTATTATATAAATAATAATTATATTATATGAAACTAAAAAAATAATTATTAAATATTTCAGGAATAGTGTTTTGCTCGATCACGGAATGCTAAAAATATTGAAGTCACCGTTCCAAAAAAGGATCGGTGAAATATGCCAATCGTTCCTACAACTGTACAAAATGACCATTCCAAATAAGGGACCAATCGTTCCTAAATTTAGCCCAAATGCAATGACTACATATCATCGTTAGTGTTCCAAATCGAATTCCCCTAAACGTGCCAAATGTGTATTCCAAATAAAGATCAGAACCGCTCCTACGTTTAGTACAAAGTCAAGTTCAAGGAGAGTTCCACATACCGTTCCAAAATTTATCACCCAGATTAAAAGGAAACCGTTCCCATGTGTATTCCAGAATCAATGGAAAAAATACATCTACCATATATTAAGTTTGATGCATATAGAGTTCCAATGACTGTTCCAGATTATGTCAATCACATACCATGTGATCGTTCCAAAATATTAACCGAGTGTTTCAAATACACAAATTATATATTCATAGACACAAAGCTTACCAGGAATGGTTTTTAGCTTGTGCGTCAAAAACAGTTCCAAAATAGGTAATTGTTCCTAAATATCAGGAACGCCGTCAGTTTAAACGGAATGTGTACCATTCCATTACTGTTCCAAAAGTCGGTCCAGGTTCATCCAGTGAGCTTTTACCCGTTCCAAATGAAAAAAAAAAAAAAAAAAAGTGCCTACGCCCGTTGCAATTCCTACATTTTTTTTGTAATGTCTGATGCAGAAGAGGCACTGGTCCAAAGGCGTCCCTGATGCACTCTTGGTGGGATCTAGATGTTTTAGGGGTATTCCTTAGATTTCTCCTCAGATCAATGACTTCAGCTTTTAGATCTGTAAGATCCTTGCCTAGATTTGGAATGATCTTCAAGATCTCATCTGGGGGTGCAAACGAGCCGAGCTCGGCCAAAAATTCGAGCTCACACTTAGCTCATGAGCTCGAATTTGACGGGTGAATACAACATTCATAGAGTCAGAACACAATTGCAGAAGTTGGCTTAGGTTAATCATACAAAAACCACTGTGGTTTAGTTGCAAACTTGTAGTCTGTTCATTACCAACTAATCTTGCACTCAAAAGGGACCTACTGCAAAGTTGTTTCTGATTCGTAATCATAAAACAGAAACAAAAATGAACTGGATGATTTCTAATCATGCACAACTACATCAGGATTAATGCTGGTTTGAACTTGAACAAGAAAATACCAAAATAAACTTGAACAAACAATCCAGCCTTCTAAGTATTGAGCAAATAAAAGTCCATCAATACACAACAACAACGTAAATGGTGACACAAAAATCCAGCCAAAGCCAAGCAAAACCAAACAAAGTCAAGTAAAGTTCACTTAGACATTTCATCAAACACCTTGAAAGCAAAACTTGCTCATCAAATTTCTTCTATAAACTTGAAAACAAAATTGCAAAGAAGAAAAACTCACCTGGTATGCCAAAGAGTAAAGTCGAAGCTAAGGTGTGCCGACGGGATTGGTAGACGTGAAGTTGGACGGGCCGACGCGCACGGTGGAGTTCAACTATTCTGCCGTTCTTTCTTCATAGAGAGAGAGAGTAAAAGAGAGAAACAAAGTCCTCAATTCTAAATTAATCTCCATCTCATACCTTTTCTTTTCTATTTTAAATTGACTTAACTTATTTATTTATATAATAAATATAAAGATAACCGATATATTTATTTATATACTTTAAATAAATATGGGATAACTAATAATAAATGCATTTTGTTGTGGTGGATATTCA
Organism: Sesamum alatum; assembly: GCA_034509735.1. Lineage (NCBI taxonomy): Eukaryota > Viridiplantae > Streptophyta > Magnoliopsida > Lamiales > Pedaliaceae > Sesamum > Sesamum alatum. Next base: position 51,428,421 of record JACGWO010000003.1, read on the forward strand.
ATATAACATTAAAATTCATATTAATTATACTGAATTGTTGATTAAACTTATTTTTAGATAATATAAACCAAAATACCATATTTTAATAGCATTTAAAACTAAAATATGAGACATTGACTAATAATTCTAATATATGGTGAATTTTGAAATAAATGCATTTTTTTGAAGTAGATATTAGAATTATAACGATAAAATTCAAATGAATTGTATTAAATATGTTTGTACAAAAAGTTGTCGAAACGTACTAAATTATTGATTAAGCTTGTTTTTAGATAATATAAACCTTTTATGTTGATATCATCTATAACTGAAATATGAGATATTGACTAATAATTCTAATATATGGTGAATTTTGAAACAAATGCATTTTGTTCTAGTAGATATTGATCATACCAATAAAACTCATATGAATTGTATTAAATATTTATTTGAACAAATTATCAAAACATATTAAATCGTTGATCAAGCTTGTTTTTGGATAATATAAACAAAAATACCATATTTTAATATCCTCTAAATGTAAAACATGAGATATTGACTAATAATTCTAATATATGATGAATTTAGAAACAATTCATTTTGTTGTAGTGGATATTGTAATATAACAATAAAATTCGTATGAACTGTATTAAATATTTATCTAAAAAAATACCAAACTCGTACTAAGTTGTTGATTAAGCTTGTTTTTAGATAATATAAACTAAAATACTATATTTTAATATCGTCTAAAACTAAAATATGAGATATTAAAATAAATTCTAATATATGATGAATTTTGACATAAATGCATTTTGTTGTAGTAGATATTAAAATTATTACGATAAAATTCATAGGCATTATATTAAATATTTATTTACAAAATAATTATAAAATCATACTAAATTGTTGATTAAGCTTATTTTTAGATAATATAAACTAAAATACAGACGTATGTGGACCACTAAGGACGCAGGCCCGAGGTGGGTTCTCATACTTCATAACCTTCACCGATGATCATTCACAGTCTGGTTATGTATACCTGATGAGGTACAAGTCTAAAGATCTTGAGAGGTTTAAAGAATTCAGACTTGAAGTTGAGAACCAAACCGGCTACAAAATTAATGTCCTACAGTCAGATCGAGGCAGAGAGTACCTTAGTACTGAGTTCCTTGATTATCTTAAAGAAAATGGTATAATATCTGAATGGGCACCTCCCGGGACACCACAGTTGAATGGTGTCTCTAAAAGGAGGAATCGAACCCTATTGGACATGGTTCGATCCATGATGAGTTTTACCAAATTGCCCTTGTCCTTTTGGGGCTACGCATTGGAAACGGCGGCCAAGTTATTAAATTTGGCGCCAACCAGTGTATTGGCCCAAACGCCATATGAAATATGGCACGACAAGCCTGCGTCCTACAACTACTTGAAAGTGTGGGGTAGCCCCACATACGTCAAGAGGTTAGTGGGAGATAAGCTAGAATCCAGGTCTAGCTTATGTAGGTTCGTTGGATACTCTAAAGAAACTGCAGGTTATTACTTTTATGACCCCTTGGAACAAAAGGTGTTTGTTTCAAGGAACGCAGTATTCTTGGAACAAGGCTTTCCAGAGGATATCCAACCTGATGAACTGATCCTTGAAGAATCAAGTGATGGAAACCAGTCATCAGAGGTAGCCGCGGATTCCTCACTTAGAGGATTCAGGATAGATACCCGAAGGGCTGACCAACCTCGAGAAGTCCAACATGCTAGGCATGAAGGACAGCGTCAGGAAGGGCCAGCCTCGGTACCCGAACCCCCGGCTCCTATACAGTTAGCGGGCACAGTCACCACGGACGTTCCCATTCTCCGTAGGTCAACTAGAGAGTCTCGACCTCCGATGAGATATGGCTTTCTAAATACGACCGGTCTACTGGATAACGATCCTAAGACATACGGGGAACCGATGTCTGACATTGACTCCGGAAAATGGCTTGAGGCCATGAAAACCGAAATGGACTCCATGAGCGAGAACCAAGTCTAGAGACTTGTAGACCCACCGAAAGGTGTTAGGCCAGTTGGCTGTCAGTGGATCTATAAGTGCAAACTTGGCGTTGATGGAGAAGTCACAACATTTAAGGCTAGGCTAGTAGCTAAAGGGTACACTCAACGACCCGGGGTCGATTTTGAGGACACCTACTCGCCAGTAGCCATGGCTAAATCCATTCGGATCCTGCTTGCCATAGCAACATGGTACGACTTTGAGATATGGCAGATGGACGTGAAAATGGCTTTCCTCAATGGTTTCGTTGAGGAAGAGATCTACATGGATCAGCTGGAGGGTTTCATAGTCACTGGAGAAGAACAAAAGGTCTGTCGTCTCCAGAAGTCCATCTATGGCCTCAAACAAGCATCCCAAAGCTGGAACATTCCATTTGATGAAGTAATACGGGGTTATGACTTCATCAAAAATGAATGCGACCCTTGTGTATACAAGAAGGTCAGTGCGAGTACCGATTAGAAGACGAAAACGACAATCGCTAGGTTTTCGGTTTATCCTTTTTCGTCCTCTTTATTTTCGAATCCTATGGCCTCCATGATTGCTATGTATGCTTTTTACTATTCATGAGATACACCGAACACCCGGGAGTTTCAAGGGTACACCCCTTGAACGAGTTTATTTTAATATATGTTATGCATGTTTAATTTTTTTGTAATTTAAATTATACCGCGCTTCCGCATTCGCGCTACTCCCGGGACGATCCACACGCCTACCCAAGGCTTTCAAATGGCAGCTCCAGAATTTGCTTACTCGGCTGCGGATTCTGCGCCGACAGATGTCACTAGTATTCACCCACATTTTCAGAGAAGGAAACCAATCGGCGGACTATCTCGCGAATCTTGCTTGCCAGCAGCGTACCTCCAAAGTTTTCACGCAGGTGGACGGGCTGTTGGCTTCCCTAGTTCATATGGATAATTTTTTTCCTTATTTTCGTTTTTAGAATAGCCTATTCTTTGTAAAGGGAGTAAGTACTCCTCATTTATTTTTTCATTCTGAGGACTTGACCTTTGAGATATATATACGGGTAGGGGTCCGGCCGAACCCCCTGCCATGGCACCGGCGGCGTTCTTTAAAAAAAAAAAAGACTATTAATCTAATATATGATGAATTTTCAAATAAATACATTTTATGGAGTGGATTTTAAATTATAACAATAAAAATCATATGCATTATACTAAATATTCATTTACAAAAAAAAATATCAAAACTTACTAAAATATTGCTTAAGCTTGTTTTTAGACAATATATATAAATCTACTATATTTTATTATTATATAAAGTTAAAATAAAAGATATATTGACTAATAATATTAAAATGTAGTGATTTTTTAATATAAGCTTAATATAATATTGAAATATACTTAAGTATATAAAAATATGTATAAATAAAAAAATAAAAAATAAATTAAAAAAAAAAAGGTGTGAATTCGCGAGCCGTTTCGCGAGCTCACGAACACAAGTAATTGAGCTCGAGCTCGCGAGCCGGCCCGACTCAACTTGCACCCCTAATCGCATCCATCTTTTGACTCAAGAGGTCTATTTTCATAGATATATGAATTAGTCTATATCGATAGTCTTGACTTGTCTTCTGGACCCCTCTCTTAGATCTTGAGAGAATTTTGAGGTGTCCGGCTCAAGTTCCTTCCAGTTAGTACCTTTAGTCATTGTTTTTAGAACTGTATTGATTCATAAATTTACCCGTTCCGTTTCTCCTAGCTGGGATTCTACTATGGATCTCAGCTGCATGTAGACATTGAAAGCCTAGCAAAGGCGTGCGGATCGGCCCGGGAGTAGCGCGAATGCGGAAGCGCGGTATAATTAAAATTGCAAGAATTTAAACATGCCATAAACAAGATTGAAATAAAGACGTTCAAGGGGTGTTCCCTTGAACCTCCCGGGCATTTGGTGTATCTCATGAATGAAAAATCATACAAATAATTCATGGAGGCCATAGGGTTTAAAAGAGAGTCGAAAACATTAAACGGGAAACCCACCCGGTTGTCGTTTTGTCTTCAAACTGCTACTCGCGTTGTTCCCCGTTTTGCTCCAAGATCTCGAGTTTGAGACCCTCTAATTTGTACATGCAATCCGCCCACGTATCTTGATCCTCGTGCTAGCGAAAGAACAAGTGTATGTAATATTTGGATGGGACGGATTGATCAAATGCTATTATTTAACGAGATCAACCCTCCTTAGGTTCAATTGAATAACACAAAAGAACACAAAAGAGTATCTAGGGAAAGAGGAAAGGGAGTGGCCGAGAGAGAGGGAGAGGCCGGCGATGGTGTGTGTATGTGTGCGTTTTAGAGTTTCATCATCTCTTCCAGAGTGAAGAGTTAGGAATATTTATAGAGGAGGAATCCTATTCCTCTTCTAATTCCAACTCTTTGGAAGACTCCACTTGGAATAGGATTTGACCTAGTGAAATCCTAGTCAATTTCTAGCTTCTTGGTCAAACCAATCCTAGCCTTTGATATTCCTCTCCAATCTCAACCATTCATTAATTTATGGAGTATTTAATTCTAATTAAATAATCCAAAGGGCAATAAATAAATATCAATATTTATTTTAAGCCCATAGATTAATTTCCAATAAATCTAGTTTATTAGATAAATTCCTTTAACCCAATAAAAGGAATTAATTTCCAAGATAAGAAAGATCCGATTAACTCTAATTTAATCGCTCCATTTTTCTCCAAATATTTAATTCCAAATTAAATACGTTATGTGTGCGGATTGTGTGTGACTCTTTAGGTTCACCTTCAGCTAGACTTGGTCGGATTCCTGGAATCCGCCAATCACCATGGGTGGCCGTCTAGCAACAGTCCATGGCACTAGAGGCTAGGTGAATATGCGTGGGGATGAACATTTAGGCTCTACAGTACATCTATCCTTCCGTCTACGGTCTCACCACTTAGGGTCTACGACACGGATACACAGGTACCCATCTTGGACCTAAGTGTCGATCTGTCCTATACCAAACGCCGCAGGAAATCCTTCCCTTCTGTTCAGTTACTATGGCCACAGATTTCAGGGACAAGACACTGAGTATAGTGAGACACTACTACCAATGCTCTTGACAGGAGACAGATTCTTTCTTGGAAACTACTGTCACATTGCACACCGTGGCTGCACTAGATATGGCTTATGACTACTCAATTGTATTTTGGCAATCTCTCACCATACCTAAGATACAATCTCGATGTACAGGTAAACTCAGCAATTCCTCAAGTCAAAAGATTTACCTGTACCATTGGAACCGGGAACTCACGTCATACCTAGCCGACCTTACTCAAGGTCCTCTGTAAGACAGTTCCCGCTAGTCACCTCAGTCAGCCGCTCCCAGCACGCTGACCCACTAACGTTGCTTAGACGACCCTCATCACCCATCGATGAAACATGATAGTAGATGCTTTGTGCAAGTCTCAAGTGGATTCTCGGTACCCATTTTCGAGATTCCATGACTTCATGATAGTAGATGCTTTTCAGACTGATTCGACGGAACTGATTTCATGGACCTACCTCCAAGCATAGTCCAAATCCCCAAAATGTGATCTCAGTCTGTGGGCTTCGTTTGTGTAGTGAACAGTTATAAAGCAGTTAAAGTGAACACAGACAAAGTATGAGCCAGATGAATTTCACTTTCTTATTCATCAAGGGTTATTAAAACTTTGAAATTGTTCAGACATAGGTTACAATTCGCCTAACAAGATTGGCTTCATGGTTACCTATTCTAACAATCTCCTACTTGACCTTTAAAGCCAATCACCCATATGCCTAATCCCCATCTTCTCAAGATGTTGCGTATGAGCGTTCTGCGACATAGGCTTCGTCAGCGGATCTGCTGTGTTGTCTACTGAGTTGACTCGGTCCATCCGAACGTCACCTCTTCCTACCATTTCTCTCAGAAGGTGGTAGCGTCTAAGAATGTGTTTGGATCGGTGATGAGATCTCGGTTCCTTTGCTTGCGCTATGGCTCCGTTGTTATCACAAAAGATGACTACGGGCTCCGCAATGCTAGGCACCACACCCAACTCTTGGATGTAGTTTCTCATCCAAACCGCTTCTTTGGTAGCTTCTGAAGCTGCTATGTATTCGACCTCAGTGGTGGAATCAGCAATGGTTGCTTGCTTGGAACTTTTCCATGCTACCACTTCTCCATTGAGCCTGAATACATAACCTGATTGAGACTTGGCATCATCGTCATCTGCCTGGAAGCTAGCATCGCTAAAGCCTTCCAGGATCAGTTCTCCATTGCCATAGACTAAGACCATTTCCTTAGTCCTCCTTAGTTACATAAGGATGCCCTTGACTGCATTCCAATGTGCCTCTCCTGCACAAGACTGATATCTGCTCGTTACACTTAAGGCGTAAGCGATGTCAGGTCTCGTGCAGTGGACCGCTTATTGGATGCTTCCTACGGCAGAAACATAGGGGACGATTTTCATCTTCTCAAGTTCCTCATCAGTCTGTGGAGACTATTTCTTGGACAACTTGATCCCATGCCCAATAGGAAGGAATCCTCGTTTGGAGTTGTCCATGCGAAATCTTTTCAGGACTTTCTCCATATACGAGTTTTGGGTCAGCCCCAACATTCTTTTAGATCTGTCCCTGACAATCTGGATGCCAAGAATGTAAGAGGCTTCACCCAAATCCTTCATGGAAAACTGAGTTGACAACCATGCTTTTGGGTTACCTAACATTCTGACGTCATTACCTATGAGCAAAATGTTATCCAGATAAAGCACTAGGAACACTATAGAGCTCCCACTGACCTTCTTGTATACACAAGGGTCGGATTCATTTTTGATGAAATTATAGCCGCGTATGACTTCGTCAATGCGAATGTTCAAACTTCGGGATGCTTGTTTGAGGCCATAGATGGACTTCTGGAGACGGCAGACTTTCTGTTCTTCTCCGGTGACTGTGAATCCCTCCGGCTGATCCATGTAGATCTCTTCCTCAACGAAGCCATTAAGGAAAGCCGTTTTCACGTCCATCTGCCATATCTCATAGTCATACCATGCTGCTATGGCAAGCAAGATCCGAATGGACTTAGTCATGGCTACCGGCGAATAAGTATCCTCAAAATCGACCCCGGGTCATTAAGTGTACCCTTTTGCCACTAGCCTAGCCTTGAAGGTTGTGACTTCTCCATCAATGCCAAGTTTGCGCTTATAGACTCATTTACAGCCAACTGGCTTAACCCTTTTGGGTGGGTCTACAAGTGTCCAGACTTGGTTCTCACTCATGGAATCCATTTCGGTTTTCATGGCCTCAAGCCATCTCCCGAAGTCGATGTCAGACATCGCTTCCCTGTATGTCTTAGGATCCTTATCCAATCGACAGGTCGCATTTAGAAAGCCATACCTCATGGGAGGTCAAGACTCTCTAGCTGACCTACGGAGAACGGGAACGTTAATGGTGACTGTAGGCGTTGACTGTATAGGAGTTGGCGGTTCAGGTACCGGGGCTGGCTCTTCCGGAGGTCGTTCTTCATGCCTAACATGCTGAACTTCTCGAGGTTGATCAGCCTTCTGGGTATCTATCCTGAATCCTCTAAGTGAGGAATCCGCGGCTTCCACTGATGACTGGTTTGCATCATTTGACTCCTCAAGGATCAGTCATCAGGCAGGATATCCTATGGAAAACCTTGTTCCAAGAATACTGCGTTCCTTGAAGCAAACACCTTCTGTTCTAAGGGGTCATAGAAATAATAACCTGCAGTTTCTTTGGGGTATCCAATGAACCTGCACAAACTAGACTTTGATTCTAGCTTGTCTCCCACTAGCTTCTGGACGTATGCAGGGCTACCCCACACTTTCAAGTAGTTGTAGGACGTAGGCTTGCCGTGCCATATCTCATATGGGGTTTGGATCAATACACTGGTTGGCGCCATGTTTAACAATTTGGCTGCAGTCTTCAATGCGTAGCCCCAAAACGATAAGGGCATTTTGGTAAAACTCATCATGGATCGGACCATGTCTAACAGGGTTCGATTCCTCCTTTCAGAGACCCCATTTAACTGTGGTGTCCCGGGAGGTGTCCATTCAGAGATTATACCATTTTCTTTAAGATAATTAAGGAACTCTGTACTAAGGTATTCTCCGCCTCGGTCTGACCGTAGGACTTTAATTTTGCAGTCGGTTTGGTTCTGAACTCCAAGTCTGAATTCTTTAAACCTCTCAAGAGCTTCAGACTTGTACCTCATCAGGTATACATAGCCATACCCTGAATGATCATCGGTGACGGTTATGAAGTAGGAGAACCCACCTCGGGCTTGCGTCCTTAGTGGTCCACATACGTCTGTATGGACCAAGTCCAACAGACCTGTGGCAAGCCTGCTTTGTCCTACAAAGGGCTTCTTGGTCATTTTCCCTCTGAGACATGATTCACAAGTTGGTAGTTTACTCAAGTCCCTAACCTCTACGTTCTTTGAGTCTACCAATTTCTTCATCCTATCTTAAGAAATGTGACCTAACCTAGCGTGCCACAGTTGTGCGTTCCCGTTATCATCTATTTTACGTTTGTGTTGAGCGTTTAGAACAAAATTCGCTTGTTGTAAGGTATAGAGGCCGTTATTAAGCGTACCAAGCAGATGAGCAATACCACCCTTCATCAAATAAAAACAATTTTTATTGATTATAAACTCATATCCACTATTGACTAACAACGGAATGGAAATGATGTTTCTAATCATGCTAGGTATATAATAAACTTTCTCTAATTCTATACTAATATGATCACTAACTACTAGGGTGGCGGATCCTACTGCTTCTGTCGAGATGGCTTTGCCATTTCCAAGCTTTAGGACCATATCCCTGCTACTCAGTTTTCTACTTCTTTTCAGCACCTGCAAATCATTGCAAATGTGAGCGCCACAACCGGTATCTAATACCCAAGAGGCAGTGTTAGTAACCATATTAACCTCAATCACAAAGATACCTTGCTTGGAGAGGAGTTTGGGGCAATCCCTCTTCCAATGTCCTTTCTCACGGCAATGAATACATATGTCATATGCCCTCAACTGTTGCTTTGAGTCAACCTTCCCTTTTCCTTTGCCTTTCCCCACTTTGGTAACGGGAACACTCTTAGTGTTGGTAGCTGCTTTGACAGCTTTCCCCTTTCCCTTCTTCCTTCTCCAACGTACGGCGCCCTTGCCTTTCGGTTTGGGAGTCGAAGCATCTCCAAACAATACCGACGGCGCAGACTTTTTGGTCGTTGCCTCGTATTGCATCAACATATTGATTAACTCATGAATACCCTTCTCAAGTATGTTCATGTTGTAGTTAACAATGAATTGGTCGAAGGAGGGTGGGAGAGACTGAAGGATCACATCTATGTATCTCTCGTTATCGAGCCCTGCCTTGAGGTCTTCGAGCTTTTCCACCAAGGTAAGCATCTTGACCCCATGTTCTTGTACAGAGAACCCTTCGGTCATTTTAGTTCCAAAGAATGCCTTCGTCACGACATACCTAGTATGCTGGTCCGGGACTGCATAGCAATCCTTCAGGCGAGCCTAATGGAAGGGACATCGTCTAGCCTTTCATATTGCTTCTGAATCTCATTCATCATATAGGCAAGTATGACGCTACAGACTCTCCAGTTATCCTTATGCCAAGTCTCGAATGTCTCACGTTCTTCTGGCGTGGATCCTTCCAACAAGGTCCTAGGGAACGGCTCGTCCATGACATAGCCTTGGTTCTCATAATCGAGGACTATCCTCAGATTGTGCAACCAGTCGTTGTAATTGGTTCTATTAAATTTGTTGGTCTCAAGTATGGTTGATAATGGGTTCTTAGACATTTTAAATCTACATTTAAAGAACAGAACTACGATCAATAGAATTTTAAGACGAAAGTTTTAATAAAAATTAAACGCTTGGACTTTAGTCATTTAATGCTCGCACTATTTATACGAAAATACGAAACTCTCAAACGTTGTTTTCGGAAAAACCCTTTCCTAGTGGGCTTGGGATCCACAGCGATTTTCCCCATACCCCCCTTTTACGATTCACATGGGAAGAATCCTGTGGGAGGTATACCATACCATTCTTGTTCCACGAGATTCCCAAGATAATTGCCTCACCCTTTCACGTGATCCCGAGGACTCCAAGCGAATCACGTTATTTGGGCGTTAGACCCGACCCAGTCAACCGATTCATAGACCCACTGCTACCTCCACGACTCGTGAGACAGGTAACAGCAGTCTACTCCTCGTTCATGACAAAGTGCAGCTTTTTTTAAGCACGATAGTCGTGCCACGACTCGTGAGACCACACTATCGACCTAAATCAGCTTCCCCACTTTGCCATGGATGGAAGGCATGGACGAACTCCTAGAGTCCAAGTCCATTTATCAAGGGTCTAATATTTTGAACTTTGGTCCAACCAAGTGAGAGTTGAAAATGACCGAGATCCCATACACATATACATACATAATGCATAATTTAAAGTTTGCATCCCATAGCAATAATATGATAAATAAACCTTTCATTCACCATAAAAGCCACATGCAAAATTAAAGCCTAGCACGCCCCTGTTGGATGATCATAAGCCCGAATCCTATGCGACCCACTAAGCCCGCACTGAATCTATGGTCAATCTAGGGTTGGTCCTACACTATTACATTTAATAGCAACCCGATCAACATGTTGATGGGCCTTGGTCTCTTTTCTCCTTCAGATCTTCATGGAACACCTTGGATTCTCCATTCTGGGCTCTCCATTTGGACCATCCTTCATCTCCACCAATAACATCAAATAAAATTCCTGACTCCTATACTACTCTCATTACATATTTTAAAAAAAACCCGAGCAAAAACCCGGGGGGAGTACAATAGGAGGGAGATAGAATGCCTTATTATTCCAAGGCAACTAGAAAAGGAGGACGAGAAAATAAAAGAGGCACACAGGCCCAACATAAATATAAACCATACATTCGGTCTAGGGCTTGTGATCATCCGTTCTCAATTAACGCACATAATTACATGATATCCAATCACATAAACATATGCACATAATCCATTATATCCAATCACATCATCCCATGATAAAAATGAGTCATGTGTGCAAACATGGTATAACATTGGCAACATCCTTTCTTGTTTAGGAAAACCTTTCCTCATTATTTGAAAGTGAGTAATACCCCAGGATTCCAAATCCAATACAACAACCTTCCAAATAATGTTCTTAAGAAAACAGGCAAAATTAAATAAAACCAATTTTTCAAAATTATCCAAAAAATTAAATAACAAGAAAAAACGTAAACAAACAACCGGCCGCCGCCTCCAGGGGCGCCTGCCGGCGCACACGGGCCAACAGGCCGGGCTTGCTGTCCGCGCGTGCGTAGGGCATGCCTGGCCGGGCGCGCACGCGCAGGCCCCTGTCTGCTTGCGCACGCACCTGGTTGGGCTATGCTGCGCACGCTGGTGGGGCTGCCGTGCGCAGTCTCCTCTGCCTGTGCGCGCCACCCTGCCGTGCTGCCTGCGTGCGCATCCTGCGCGCAGTCCGTGCACGCACATGCGCATCGATAGTGCCTGCCGGGCGCGCGCGCGCAAACTCTGTTGCCCGCCTGCGTGCGCGCCTAGCGGCGTTGCCTCATGCGCGCGTGCGCGCGCGGCCTCCCTGGCCACGCACCGGCTGCGCAAGCGCTCCTGATGCGCTGGCCTGGCGCGCGCGCGCGGGCTTCCCTGCCTGCATGCGCACGCGCCCGGCCATGCGTCTGTGCTCAGCGTCCGGCTGCGCGCATGCCTGCCGCATGGCCGTGCGCACTGTATGCGCGGTCAGCCGCCGGTTGGCCCGCGTGCAACATTTTTTCTTCCATTTTATTTTCTGCCCCCGCTTTCCAAGAAAAACAAGAATACCAACAACACCAACAATTCATACACGATTAAAGACAAGAAAACGACATGCTTGATAATAAAACATCAAGAAACATATAAATCATGCCATACATGTTTTCATACTTTAAACACATATAAAACTCTAGGCCTATACACCAAACCGGGCTCTGATACCATTGAAAGCCTAGCAAAGGCGTGTGGATCGGCCCGGGAGTAGCACGAATGCGGAACCGCGGTATAATTAAAATTGCAAGAATTTAAACATGCCATAAACAAGATTAAAATAAAGACGTTCAAGGGGTGTTCCCTTGAACCTCCCGGGCATTCGGTGTATCTCATGAATGAAAAATCATACAAATAATTCATGGAGGCCATAGGGTTTAAAAGAGAGACGAAAACATTAAACGGGAAACCCACCCGGTTGTCGTTTTGTCTTCAAACCGCTACTCGCGTTGTTCCCAATTTTGCTCCAAGACCTCGATTTTGAGACCCTCTAATTCGTACACGCAATCCGCCCACGTATCTTGATCCTCGTGCTAGCGAAAGAACAAGTGTATGTAATATTTGGAGAGGACGATTGATCAAACGCTATTATTTAACGAGATCAACTGTAACATCCTTAACGTTAATACTTGATTATCATTTATTAGAATAACAAAATGGATATATAATGTGATTATTTATATACATTTGATACTTAATTAGAAATTATTTGATAAGATATATTATTGAAGATACTTAAAATTTGAAGCAATAAAAAGTAGTTGAGGGATTAAATAGAAATAATTGTAAAGATGAAGGGAAAATAAATAAAGTCTTACTACTATACAATATGTAAATATTAGCACTATATAATATATATAATATGTGTATATGCATTACACAACATAAGAAAGATATTACTACACTAGAAAACAAAACAAGCAAACTTATCAACATGTGTCTTTAACATAATATTTATATATATATTAGACCTACACATCAACACACCTACACACCTAGAGCTATATAGACACTTATGTAAAAATATAGTAAACACTATCAGCTATAGAAACTTATAGAAGAGAGCAAAAGACAGAAGAGAGAAGAGGGAGGCGGTGGAGAGAAAGAGAGAAGAAGAAGAAAGAAGAAGAAGAAAGAATTGGGGTTCCTCCATATTCATCAATCTTAGGAAGTTTCACACTGATTTGGTAAGTATTTTCATCTCTATTTTTCTGAAATTTCGAGTTGAGCTAAGATGAAGGCTGAAATCCAAGAAAGGAATGAATTAAGTTAACATGCATGGTAACAGAGTAAAATCTGTCCGAACAGTCTCCATTTTTCGGGAAAATCTTGAGTTTTATCGGTCCAAAATTGGGGCGTTTGGTGTCTATGAAAACCTTAGGATGTCCTCTATAACGTTTTAGTTTTGAATGTCTAAATCGGAGGATATATTCTATTGCCCTGTTTCTGCGGCAATCCAGACTGAGTGTAGTAAAATTCCTGTAACTTGAGTTATAATGGTTCAATTTGTATGATTCTTTCTTAAAATAAAACTAGAGACATAATATATAATATTCTGTAAATATCATAAATTTTGAACGGGTATACGAATTTTTGGAGAATTTTTAAGTAGAGCTCTATGGATCTGCGGCTGTAAAGAACAGGTTGTGCTAAAACCTGAATTAACTCATTATATACTCATCCAATTCATATGATTCTTGTTTTAGATGAATCTAGGGAGGTAGGATAGTATATGGTGTAAAAATAATGCATTTAAAATTTGTAATGTGGTCTGGGGAGAATTTATAATTTGGTACACAGATTCTGTCTGAGAAAACAATGAACAAGAATAGTAGATATTATTAATAAATTTATTCATATTATTTAAAATACCTATTTTATACCATTGAAAATCCTAGTATGTCTAATTTATAATAATAAAATATTTTTTAATTTTGATTATTATAGTTAAAGTTATGATTTAATTAGTGATCAGTGTTCAGGCTGGCAGGATTCACAGGTTAAGGGGCGGTAAAGGAAATTCTTAAGAATATAATCACTGATCTGTATATAGAAAGATATATACTGATGAAAAGATAATTGATTATACTTTATGTATAAGAAAACAGATTAAGGATCTGAATTTGGTAGAACAAGATATTAACAGATTAGTGAGGAGTGTCTGAATATTATCTAATGTGTTATTAATGAATTTCAATATTATCGATATCTTGACTATATGTCTTACAACTATTTATAGGACACGAGAACAATATACATGAGTGAACACGTCACTCTACTAACTAAATAGTTGTGGAATTGAGGTAAGTATAATTAATTGGATGTATATATATATATATATGTATAAATTAGCATGGTTATGTAATCTTGTTCGTAAACTGTTATATGCTGAACTGGATTATGTGGTTGTCTTGTGAAATGTTGTTATGTGTTATGTCTATATTTTGATGTGACGTACATGGTAAATACTTGTGATATACTTCGATTATGTTGATGAATGATGATGAATGGTGGTGTGATCGTGAATGATTGTGACATGCTTCTTTTTGATTATTGATTGGAGTTGAGTTGTGGAGTTGTTAATTGATAGATGGTGAATCGAGATGAAAAGATGGCTTACCTAACCTGGGGCATATTCAATGGTTTATGATGATGGGATTGGTGATGAGCTGTGTGTTGTCATCAATTGACAGGAGGTGAGGTCATAACATACGAGTTGTGTGCTGTGTGATATGATGGATGATGTAATATCATACGAGCTGTGTGATGTGTGATATGATGGAGGATGTAATATCATACGAGCTATGTGCTGTGTGATATGGTGGATGATGAGATATCATACGAGCTATGTGTTGTGTGATATCGGAAGAAAAAAAAATAAATAAAATGATGATGATGTGATGGAGATGATGATAGCCGGCAAACCATTGAATATACTCCAGCTAGGTTAAGCAGGGCCCTAAGATAATAAAACAATAATTGTGTATGTATTATGACGTGGATGATGATTATTTTGATATTGGTTCCCGAGTGATAGTTGTCATTGATTATTTCGCAATATTGTGCTTACTGCATAACGAATAGTGATTGATTGATTGATGTTATTGCATGAAGTTGGTCTTCTTGTATGTGCTCACATGTCTGTGTATATATAGCTAATTAGCTATACTTACTGAGTTGGCAACTCACTCTTTGCCATGTACTTTTTCAATAGATAGATTGCAGTGACTCATCTAGCTAGCTCGTAGCAAATTGTCAGCCTTATTAGGTGGGTCAGCACTGAAGAGTCATCATTAGTCGGGAGCATTAGCTACATATTTATGAGGATATTAAACATTGACTGGAGTAGTATCTTAAGTTTTGTAATAGCTAGAAACTCCACGATTTTCCTTTTCATATAAAATGGTAAAGTATGTTATGTAAAGATTTTGATGAGGTTTTTAATCGATTGAGGTTTATGTAGAATGTTGATATAAGATGATTTATCTGGATGGGTTAAGTGTGAATTAATTATGAGATGGAATGTGATTACGGAGGGGGTGTCACACATTACCCATTGCAAATTCAAAATAGAACATTTAAAGGATTGTCGAAAATCATCTATATCTGCTGCCAAAAACGCTTTACAAAATTGCGACAAAAAAGGCCCGTTGGCAAATTCATCCAAGTCATTGCGACAATTTGCCATCGCAAACTCCGTCTCAAAAGCTCTATATAAAGTAGCCATTCTCCCGTTCCAAAATTGTTGGAAACTCGATTGCAAATTACTTAAATATATTTGGTCCAAATGACCAACTTGCGATTGGACTTTTAAAACCATCCCGAATCTTTTGATGATTTTTTTTTCCATGTTGCAAATATTTTCCAACACCACTTATATTGATGAGTCTTTTTCCGTCTCAAAACCTATCACAAAAAATGGATGTGCATCGCAATTTTATAAGTTCCCGTCCAAAATTCCATCGCAAAAAATAGTTATTTTTGGTAGTGATGATGTTTGTCTACTAAAACATAGAAAGATAAAATGAATAATTGATCAAAAAGTAATAAATTGAATTAATTTAATATTTATGATTAAGAAAGTACTAATAAAATTAAACAATAAAAAAACATAGTTATTTGCTGAAGACATATATATGGTTAGGGGCATTTTAGCTAGGTAATTCTATTTTGACAACAATGGTAGTCAATAGTATTAGCAATTGAAACGCACTCGATGCAAGCGCGCGTATGTGCACTTTAAAATTTTAGGGTTAAAATACAGTTAATACTCCCAAAGTATACAGTTAATACCCCCAAAGTATTCACCTCAGCTCAGTTACCCTCTAAAGTATTTAATTCTTACAAAAAAACCCTGGCCTTTAATTTTTAAGTTCAAAAAGTTAATTTTACTCTTACAAAAATTGCATTCTAAAAGAAATTTAAAAGAATTTATAAAATACCAAAATCACCCTTTATTGGAACTTTGTCTAATTATAGTTTCACCTATTCATCGAACTCTTTTTATTTTCATAATCCTAAAGTGCTTGTGCTCATTTTATTTTAGCTTCACTTGTTTGTCAAATCAAATTAAAAATAAATATATAAATGCATATATATTTTATATTTACTTAAAAAAATATAAAATTAATAAAATCGTAAGGCTGATGAACTAATAAAAAAAATACCATTAATATATATATAATATATAGTTATATATATGTTGTAATTATATAAATGAGATTAATAAAACTGAAAGGGCTGATGATCTAATAAAAAAATATACAATTAATCATTCAGCAGGATGGATGGAGCTGGCCTGGTAACGTGCGACATCAACAGCTTACTAGCATAATCGCAGCACTACCGCCACTGGCAGGGGGAGCTGATCGAATCATCTGGCGTACGGGAGCTGGTAAGTACTCGACCAAATTAGGCTTGCAGCTCCTCCAAGGGCATGAGGAACAAGTGATATGGAGTATCCTTCTCAAGGGGCCACTGAAGATCCCCCGAAACAACTTCATTCTTTGGCTCGCCATCCAATTTAAATTAAGTACGATGGATAAGGAATGGCTTGCTCATCTTGATCAATGCTGTGTATTGTGCGATCGCCAAGTGAAAGAGGCCCATTCTCACTTATTCTTCCAATGCACATTTGCTAGGAGATTTATTGGAGCAATTTGTGCTAATATTTACTTTCCATGGCCTTTCCGAGATTGGCCTCGGATTATCAACTGGGCAGCCCGAAGATGGAGAGCTAAGCATGTGGTGATTATTCCTATCGGTCTCTTTTAGCTGCTAGCATCTATCATATCTGGAGAGAGCGTAATCGGCGACGATATTTGGATCAACGGCAGAAATCGGAAGCACTTGCTACAGTGGTATTAGAGCAAATCCGCTCTCGTATTAGTAGTATGAACTATCCTGATTCTTTACATAGGCGTGCACTTTTTAGACTATGGAAAATCGCTTGGAGCCACTAGATTGGAATGTCGGGCTCTTGGATGTACATTATCTCGTTTTTATTTATGAAATTTACCTTCCCCCAAAAAAAAGAACCAAATGAGCCCTAAAAGTTTAAGCTTTAATATATGTTATATATATACTAGCATGAAACTCGTGCTATGCACGAACATTTACAAATTCTATTATATTTTTCATAAATTCTAAATTATATATAGGTATGTCATATTTCAATCGTCTTACGTTATACAATAGTATTTACCTTATGTATACAAAACTCAATATTGAATGTTTACTAAATTCAATTACTGACCATTTTGGAAATAACCATAGAAGATTGGCATACTTTTAGACATTGAGAAAAATTATTTTATAAGTTTCAAATACTACATATAATTTCTTATTTAGTTAATATTAGTAAGATAACAAATATTAATACTTAAATATATTAATAATAGATATTATCATATGTACCCTGTGATATAAATTAATTTTTCTTAAAGAATACAATCCGTAATAAATTATCTCTTTACCAAGTTTCTGAAAGGGAAAAAAGAAAAAAAGCATTCACTTTTTAATTTCCTTTATAGAAAATAAATTTAAAAATATCTAAAAATAATAAAAAGTAAAGGTATGCACATATATATATATATATCAAAATTATATGCCAAGAATATATATATATATATATACAATTATAAGAAATTTGAAATGTGGTAGTTGGGCTCGTGCCCATTAATTAATTATCATAAATACTATAAAACAGTCGAGTTATTTTTTAATAATAATTCTTTTTATAGAGTTTTCTACCCTAAAGTAATCATTCTTCTTGTTATTGAAGTCATTAATAGCCTATAATTTTTACTTTATATTCTTGTCAATTCCATTTAACTTTGAATGTCCAGATAATAGAAAAAATAATCAGCTCATAAATTTTAATTTCTATGCCTACTCTCAAAAATCTTGAACTTTTAGCACCTTATTAGACATAATAAATATAAAAATTGATGATCCTAAAAGTTAAAAAAAAAAAAATCAAGATGTAAAATTATATAAACTAAAAGTAAAAAGAAATGCATACAAAAGAATACACCGTTTGAAAATGCAAGTATTAATTTTTAGTGAAAGAGAAGTCGTACCCAAATTCAACTGAAAGTATATCCGTTTCTCCATTGCAAATAATTTTCCTAAATGGTCATAAACTTTAATGCTAATATTAAATAAGATCTATTTTTGTATTCCAGGTAAACATGTTAATTAATAAAGCATAAACCCATGCTATGCATGCGCGGTTACAATGTTAAGAGTACTAAGGGTAAAATATAAAAGTAAAATGTCATTGAACAATTCCAAGCACACAACAATTAAATGAGCATAAATGAATCGAATTTCCTTTGTAAGTAGAATTATCAAGAAAAAAAAAATTGCTTATCAAGTGGAAGAGGCACTATAAAAAATATGACATTTAATCATGGTTAATTGTCATTGTTAATACTAAATAATTGTAGCGAATAGTCATTGACCACGGCCATGTAACGGTTGTCGGTCGTAGTTTTTGCGAGGGTGACTAAAATATTTGTCATGGCTAAAAGCCATGGCGAATGTTTTTACCACGACTAAAAGCCGTGGCAAATAAGTTTTTCATGATAGACTAGCTAGTTTTTGCATCGATTTTTATTTAACCATAGTTAATAATAGTTATTTATCACGATTTTTAACAATGATCATTAAAAATGTAACTAATATTGATTTTTTTTGTAGCGAGGAAAATCAAGAAAAATATATGAAGTATAATCAAGAGAACTTTGAAATTAGGAAAATTAATATGAAATTATAGATAAACATCGTTGAATACTAAAAATGGACGAACGAAGATTAGTGGATCAAATATCACACAAATGTCCATACATGTCACTAATAAAAGTTTTAAATAAAACATGAATTTTGATGAACAAAAACATATATATTCATTTAAGCAAAATCTTATAAACTAATTTAAGAAAAAAGTTCATGATCATATCCCCTTGGCCACATCTAAAAAAGACGGCAAGAAATGCAAGATTAGTCAATTTTTTCTAAATTTTATTGAAATTTAAAAAGAAAGATATTAATAAATTATTATTAGATAAAAATCTATAGTCATTAAATGATCAAGTAAAGAAATTATGATTATTGATTGAAAAAAGTATGAAATAAAAAAGAAAACAATACTTAGCTAAAAGTAAATATTTAAACAGAAACTCATTAATTGATAAGACAAAAAAAATCAATCAATGAAACCTGGAGAGAAAAAAGATAATTGAAAAATAAAAATTCAAGTTCAACCAATTAAGAGTAAATAAAAAAAATTATAAAAACTACAAAATCTTTAAAAAGTAAAAAAAAAAAAAACGTCATGGTAGATTCGTCAAAAAAAATATAAAAAAAACAATATTCGAAAGATGATCGAGAAAAGAAGATTAACCAGAAAACAAAAAGGAAAACATAGAAAATACGCAAAATTGGACATCACAAAGAAAGAGAATTAAAAAAGGCGTTGGGTAATGCATGAGGGAACTACATTGATGAAGAATATCTTATCATGTTATAAAAGCAAAAGATATATAAAAAAGACAAAAGAAACGAAAAAGGCAGAAGAAAAAAATGAAGAAAAACTAAAATAAATTTGACAAAAACACCTCAATTTTAAGAAAACACATTGAAAATTAAAACTGTAAATTTTAAAATAATTTATTTGAACTAAAGAAAAAAGTTGCTCCACCATAAATTGAAAATCTAGGTTATTTTCTAAAATCAATTATAGAAAAATGAAGATAAAAATCCAATATTTATAAAACCATGACCGTCCTTTTTTAAGATGAATTTGATTAGATAAATAAAAATCACCAAAAATTAG
The DNA here is from genome assembly GCA_034509735.1 of Sesamum alatum. NCBI lineage: Eukaryota > Viridiplantae > Streptophyta > Magnoliopsida > Lamiales > Pedaliaceae > Sesamum > Sesamum alatum. Next base: position 51,448,623 of record JACGWO010000003.1, read on the forward strand.
TATTAAGTCAAAATTATTTAATTAATGATGAAGAATATATTCTTATTAGAGAAGTTGCGATGATTAAACTTTTCAAAATAAGTCAAATGGCACTCAATCGCCAAAATTTTGACATTATATATATTTGTAACCTATCAATTAAAAACTATAATTAATATGGTTAGAGAATAAATATTACTACATTACTCAAAGACTTACGAAGTGTATAAATATAATTAGAAAATAGATATATTGAATCAAGAACATATATTATGATAAAAATTATAAAAAAATTAAATTAAAATCAACAGTACATAGAATTCATTGAAAGGCAACATACACCATTTTTAAATAAGAATTTATAAAAGATGTTAAAAAATTCTGGATGAATGAATACTTTGTGATAAGTTTTATACATAGGTAAATTGAATACGTAACTTTAAGAGGTGAACACCATAAAATGCCAGTGGCGTATCCTAGGAATCTTGAGACATCTTTCGTGATCTGGCAAGCAGTTATATTCAACTCTTTTTTGGTAAAAATTTCTACCAAATATTCTTAATATGTCATAAAAAAGAAATTCAAAAAAATTAAAATATCAACTAATTTATTGTTCAAAAAATATAACAATAAGCTGAACCAAAAAATAATAATTGAATGTAGAAAAGGGGAAGAATTAAATATCACCTGGCTGGAGAGCTTGAAAATGCAACAAACTATAATAGTCATTGAGTGAAATAAAAAAAACTATTAATTTGATCACTAAACAACGAAAAGAAAAGCAAAATCAAACCTATCACCAACATAGAGAACAAAAAGTTAGAAAAGCTAATATCAATGATGTGTAGTTGAATAGATAATAAATTAGAGATAAGTATCTTTATTTTGAAATTATAATCCTATATGATATTTATTATATCACTTGGAATATATATTAGATTTTTAATGAAGCCAACCAATGAAGTTGATCAAAAATGCAAAATGATCAAAATTTTAAAATCGGTAAAGAATTATACCTAGACGAAAAAGTGTTTTAAGTCTTTCGTTCTTTTATGTATATAGATAGATATGCATCATAATTTTGAATTTTAATTTGATAAGTGAATTTATTTAGATAAATACAAAGAAATTTAAATGAATATAAAGTAGATGAGGCTTTAGACCAATGAAATTTCCTAATAATTAAAAAGTAAAATTTAATCCTAAAATATGAATTCATTTAAGATAAATATAAATTAATTTAGTATCTAAATTTTGGAGATAAGATTTTGGATAGATGGATTTGTTTAGATAAATTCAAAGTAAATTTTAATTAATTTAAATTAAATAAAATCTTCAACCAATGCGATTTGATCAGTATTAGTGAACCAAGAAAAAATTATCAATAAATATGTTAATGAAATATATAAATTGTAGTGCAAAAATATCCTCTCTCTTCATGGGGGCTTTTGCGTTCTCTCTGCATGGGGGTCTAGGTTTGGGTTATACGTGACTCTTCGTAGTTTGTTTTCGTTCGTGGGTGTGAGTTGTTTGTTGCCACTCCTCGCGGTTCAAGCTTTGCTGATGGCGGTTTCGGTGCATGCCTGAGCCTCCCTTTGTCGTGTTGATCCAGGGCCTGGTAGCGCTTTTCGTTCTTTCTTTCCCATCGCCTCTGTGTCTCTCATCAGGCCTTGGTTTTCTTGAACAAGCAGGGGCCTTGCCGAGACTTTCTTGGTGATTGGTTGTCCTCATCCTTTGTTTCTTGTTTTTCGTTTACTCCTTTTTAGTTTTAGGCCCTGCCATTTTCAGTTTCTTTCTTGTGTCCTCACGCTCTCACCTTCCGGGGAATCCGAGAGGGTGCCTCGATTGGTCAGGTCTTTCTTGTGCCAAGGTTCGGCGGGGGGGAGGAAGGCGTTTGTCTGCGACCTCCCAGGGCGATCTCAGGGGTTCTTCGGCAAAAGGTGTTCTTCCATACACTCATATCAGGCTTATAATGGAGGCGGAAGTCCAGCGCTTGGGGCGGGTACTCCGATTGACTGAAGATGAAGGGCGCGGATTGCGGTTATCCGAGGACTTGTGGGAAGGAGCCGAGGAGGGGAACATCCTGTTTCTGGTGGGTCGTGTTCTGGCCTCTAAAGATATCAATTTTGAGGGTTTGGCTAGGTCTTTGAAAGATATGTTGAATCCAGTCAAGGGTATGAATATCAAGTCACTGCCGAAGGGTCGGTTTGTGCTTCGTTTCAACCATGTTATTGACAAGAAATGGACACTTGATGGGTGTCCGTGGAGCTTCGAGAAACAACTAGAGGAGGGTCAGGGGCAGGCTCTATTGGAGGCATCATGGGTCTCCTGGCACAGCATCCGGACATCAAGGATAGGGAGGGCGATGGCGTGCACCAAAGTGAGTCTGGGGATGGTAGTTCGGCCTCATTTGTTCCAGAGACAGGTCAAGAACTATGCAAGAAGGCAGGGATGGTCGCTGCTCCGCTTGGTGCAGCCTCTCCGGATGCGGCTGGTCTGCTACCGCTGGTTTTGCAGCATGAGTCGCGGATGGGAGGTCCAACAGGGACGGGGTCAAAGGTCCTTAACACTAAAATTCTAGCGACGGTTGTGCAAGGGGGCGGAATCCAGGAACCTATAGTCGAATCAGCATTAGTGTCAGTGCCTCTACTGTTCACAGCTCGACAAGTAGGGGAGTTTCGGTCCCGGGAAAGGGGTAGACGCCCGAGGGTGCGTTCGGTGGCAGCGGTGAAACGGGCACCGGGGGCGCTTATTATTGAAGAGGTCGAGGCGGTTTTTCACTCGGAGAAGCGACGACAGTTGCAGGATGAGACTAGCAACAGCGGTTCGGCAGAGGCTGCGGGGCAGTCCCGCCACGCATCATGAATATCATAGCATGGAACTGTTAGGGGTTGGGGTCCCCTTGGACAGTTAGAAACTTGGGGGAGTTGTTGGCTTCCCATAACCCCGGCTTGGTTTTTGTGTCGGAAACTAAGTCTCGTTATAGACACTACAATCGATTGAAAGAACGTTTTGACTATTTTGGTTTAGGTGTTGATGCGGTTGGGTGCTCCGGTGGATTATTGCTTCTGTGGAGGAAGGATGTTCAGGTTACTCTCCAATCCTATTCTCCTCACCATATAGACGTCACAATTGGGGGAAGTGGCACAGTGGGATGGCGTTTCACGGGCTTCTATGGACACCCGGAGACTTCAAGGCGGCGTGAATCGTGGGCGTTATTTCGCCACCTTAGCTCCCAATCAGTCCGGCCATGGCTCTGCGTAGGAGACTTCAATGAGATTCTACACCGTACGGAGAAGCTTGGGCAACATGAACGGTCTGCCAGGCAGATCCAGGATTTTCGGCAATGCTTGGAAGATTGTCGGCTTACTAACTTGGGCTTTGAAGGACTACCATTCACCTGGTGCAATAACCGTGAGGCCCCACACAGGGTGTGCATTCGGCTGGATAGGGCGTGTGGGTCCTCGGGATGGCTTCACTAATTCCCTGACGCAGCAGTCAAGCATGTCCGTACATCTTGCTCAGACCATTCTCTCCTACTCATTCACACAGACAGCAACACGGTTGGGGGTCGGAGACTGCAACAGCCTCGGTTTCGCTTTGAGGTTGCTTGGCTTAGGGACCCGGGGTGTGAGGACATTATTCGGTGCAATTGGGCACCGGGAAGCAGTGCACATATGACTACGGTGGATAGCTTCTCCAATTGGGTAGGGAGCTTACGCAGTGGCATCGCTGAGACTTTGGGAACATCCGCAAACAAGTTCGGGAGCTCGAGGCGCAATTCCAGTTTTTGTCTTCCGACCCGGTCACCAAGTCATCCAAATAGCGGTTGTCACTAGTTCGGGTGACCCTTGAGGAGGCTTGGGCACGTGAAGAAGCTTTGTGGAAACAACGAGGTAAGGCTCAGTGGCTCAGAGAGGGGGATCGTAACACTTCCTTTTTCCATGCCCGAGTAAATGAGAGATGGAAGCGTAACACCATCACCTCCCTCCAGGCCGAGGACGACTCCTTACAAATGGACGGTAAAGTCATTACGGGATTAGTGACAGCATATTTTTTATAGATGTTCTCCTCGACAAGACCTGATATGAGTATAGTGGAGAATACCATCGCCGTTGTCGCCTCTAGGGTGACCCCGGAGATGAACGTGGCTCTTTCGCTTCCCTTCACCCCCGATGAGGTCAAGACTGCCCTCGACTAAATGCATCCATACAAATCACCCGGCCCGGACGGTATGTCTCCTGCCTTTTTTCAGCATTTCTGGCATATTATTGGTTCAGATATTATTGATTCTGTGCTTAATTTTCTTAACAAGTCCACCACCCCTCCGTCTTTTAACGCCACACATATTGCGCTCATCCCCAAATGTGCTAACCCCGAATCTGTTTCGCAATTTCGCCCTATTAGCCTCTGCAATGTGATTTATAAACTCACGTCGAAAACCTTAGCCAACCGGCTTAAGCCTTTCCTTGATCATCTTATCTCCGAGAATCAATCTGCTTTCATCCCTGGTAGGTTAATCACGGATAACGTTTTGGTAGCCTATGAAACGAACCACTACCTTGCTCATAAACGGACGGGGAAGGTCGGTTTTGCGGCACTAAAATTGGATGTCAACAAGGCGTATGACCGAGTGGAGTGGATTTTCCTTAAGAGAGTCTTGCTTAGGCTAGGATTTGCTGAGAGTTTTGTTCGCTTAATAATGAACTGTGTTTCTACTGTTTCGTACTCTATTTTGTTAAATGGGGAACCAGGCGAAGTGTTCTTACTGGAACGGGGGCTCCGCCAAGGTGACCCATTATCCCCCTATTTGATTCTGTTTTGTGCAGAGGTGTTGAGTTGCATGATCTACAAAGCAGAGCGAGACAACCTCATCCAAGGAGTGGCGGTTAGCCGCGGTGCACCACGCGTGACGCATCTCCTCTTCGCTGACGACACGCTCCTATTCTACTGAGCCTCGAGGGATCTTTGTTGTTGGTTAAGGCCTTGCTGTTCGAGTTTGAGCAGGCATCCGGGTTAGCCATCAATTTTCAAAAACCGGCGATCGCTTTTACCAAAAATACGGATCCAGCCCTTCGGCGGGAATCGGCTGAACTCTTGTGGGTGGAGCTCGTGGATCGACATGACAAATACCTCGGCCTTCCCACAGTGATTGGTCGCTCAAAGCAGGCGGTGTTCGAGGGACTCAAGGACCGCGTTTAGGGTAAGATGCAGCTGTGGAGTGCGAAAAAGTTTTCTCAGGCAGGCAGCTCGGTCCTCATAAAAGCAGTTGTCCAATCTATACCTACTTTTGTGATGAGCTGCTTTATGCTTCCAGACGTCCTGCTGCACGACTTGGAGGGAATGACGGCAAAGTTTTTCCGGCACCACGGCGAGCGCTCGAGCACCCATTGGCTAGCTTGGCGGAAGTTGTGCAAAGGCAAGCATGAAGGGGGTCTGGGGTTCCGAGAGCTCAAGGCGTTCAATTTGAGTATGCTTGCTAAACAGACTTGGAGGCTTATCATGTTTCCGGACTCCCTGTTAAGATGGATTATGAAGAGCAAATACTACCAGGAGATGGACTTTTTCCACGCCAATATCGGGAGCCAACCGTCCTATTCCTGGCGTTCCATCTTTGCAGCACGGGATCTCATCGTGTAGGGGCTCCCATGGCAAGTAGGGGATGGGAGGAGCATCTCAATCGCCCAGGACCCTTGGCTCCCGAGGCCAAGTACTTTCCGGATTTTGTCGCCGCCTCGCACCCTTGGCTCGGAGGTGAAGGCGCAGCAGCTGCTCTCTGCTGACGACGGGGAATGGAATGAGCTGAATTCCATCCCATGGACGCCGACTACATTCTCCAGATTAAAGTACGACGAGGGGCTTCGGATAGGGTGGTTTGGCACTATGATTCGAAGGGCTTCTTCACAGTACACAACGCTTACAACCTAGCCCTACATGGTGAATGGCGTGCGGGGTGCTCAGCTGAGGGGGCGGAGGTCAAGGAGGCTGGGGCCTGGCGCTTCATCTAGCAGTCACAAGTTTCACCGAAAGTTCGGTTATTTGCCTGGAAAGTATGCTTTGAAGTTATCCCTACGGCCTCTAACTTACAACGTCGAGGAATGGACCTTGGGGACTGCTGTTCAAGGTGCGCGACCGAGCCTGAAACCTCCATACTTGTGCTACTGCGATGCTCCTTTTCCAGACAGGTTTGGGCGCTCGTTGGGCTTCCATGGCGCCTAGTGGATTCGCAGACGATAAACGTTGACGAAAGGATGCGGGGGGTTTCCGGAAGTATGGACAGGACGGACTTCGCTCTCTTTCTGATGACGTGCTGGCCTCTGTGGCAAAATCCCAACATTTTTCTGTTTGAAGGCCAGAACGAGGATCCGTTGGAAGTGGCCACCGCGGCGAGAAGGGCCCTACAAACTTTCGCGTGAAGGCCGCACGCGGTAGCGGGGTGATTTTGGCGGTCAAGGGGGATTGTTCTGGTAATGATGGTTGTTTCCTCTTTTGCATTTCACTTTTAAGTCTTTGATGGCTTTCCTTGGTTATTACAATCAATAAAGTATGGATTTTCTCGGAAAAAAAAAAAAAGAAATATATAAATTATAAAAAATAATGATTTTACGTGATTAAAATTAAAAAATTTATTACATTGAGATATACCAAGAGTTTGATATAAATTTAGTGACTGAAATATATATGATTAAAATAAAAAAAATAAATTGTGAAGCTGAGCCTCATGATCCTAGAGGTCATGGGTTCGAATCCCCTGCGTGGGATCATTTGTTTCTATTGCATAGTAGGTTTATTTGTGATATTATTTCTACTGTATAGTAGGTTTATTTGTTGTTGTAATAGCAAGATGTTAGTTTGTGAAATTGTCGATATGATTATTGTATTTGTCTCTGTCCAATATTGATACTGACAGGACTGATTGTAATCACTTTATTTCAATTAATAAAATTCATCGCTTCCAACTCAAAAAAAAATTATTAGTGATAAGATAAATACTTTTTTATGATAAAAAATTAATCCAAAAATTTGAATCTTTTTAAATAAATACAAATTGGATTAGTACCCTAATTTGAAGGTAGAATATAGTAGAGATAAACACTAATCTTGGAAGATTGGAATTTTAGATAAATAAAAATTTAGTTTTTAATTTAAAAGAGATGGAATTTCTAACCAATGAGAACTTTTTTTTTTTTTAATTAAAAAACTCAAAAATCTAAAAATTGAGAATTCAGTCAAAATTAGTTTAGTTGTGGTCAAACTTCATGTTACTATATATATATACTAGCGGTAGAACCCGTGCTATGCACAGTTATATAATTTTTTTAAAAAGTCAAATAAAAAATATTTTATAATATATTGCTAAATAATTGAATCTTTTATGTAAAGTAAAACTTTTCATTTTAATAGATAAAACCTAGTAGGTTTTGAAGTTTTAATCTATTTTGATTACTATTGAAAAATGATCTTTTCGTTCACATACAATATATTCTACTAATGAAAATTTATATTTTCTGGGGACTACTTTCAAACAATTATGATATTTTATTAATTAAATATGTAGATTACTTTTTTACAAATATCCAACTCTGTAGAAAAAATTAAAAAATTAGTTAAATGTAGTATTTGTTATAATTCATCGTCCATCAAAATCTATATTAGAGCAATAATAGAAAATACTTCTAATTATAAGTTATAAGAAAAACAAATGGGAAAAAAAAGGAAATAAAGAAAGATTGACGATAAAAAAGACTAAGTTAAAATTATTTCAAAATCTCAATATCACTTCATCAATTGAACAAAGAAAATATAAGGATTAAGTTATCATGAAATGAGAAAATAAAATACGTACGGATAAAAATAAAATGGTTAAATTCAATTAAATTATAAATATGACAACATTACCACAGGCCATGAAAGAACAAAAAGACTTTCATCGGTATAAAATAAAATTTTTTTTGAAAAGAAGCTCAAATTACAGACACATGAAAATGCATATATTTACATATAAATGGAAAGATTTACCAAGCAGATGATCATAGATTTAGTAGAATCATATTTACATAGTTCAAGAAAGAAAATATCTATAAATTAAAACCCAGTGATTCCTTCCATTCTGTAAAACTTCATCAAAAGACAAAATAATAATAATAATAATAATAATAATGATAATAATAATAATAATAATAATAATAATAATTAAAAAAAAATTAAAAAGCACAACAAAATTAAACTATAAAATAAGAATTCAATGGATAAAACAATAATAAATAAAAAACACACGAGTATAAAATAAGAAAAGGGTAAATAAATAAATGAAAATAAAAACTAAATATCGATTAAGTAGAATTATACAAATAAATATTAAATAAAATATGTACGTATCAGCACAAAATAAGTATGTTCTTTTTCGTTGAAAAAAAAAACAAAATAGAAAAGAAATCAAGAAAAGAAAAAAGAATTAAAATATATATAAAAGAAAATTTTAACGGATGAATATATTATATATAAAAAAATAGTCTATAAAAAATACAAAGGGATAAATATTTAAACAAAAATAAAAACTAAATTTGGTAGCTTGAGTAGAATTATACAAATAAATATCAAAAGAAATATGTATCAATTGATACTAAATAAATTTGTTCATTCTGGTAGAAAAACAAAACAAAAAAGAAAATGAAATCTCAATAAGAACAACAAAATAAAACTATAAAATAAAATTCAATGGATGAAATTATAATATGTGTATATTATATATATAAATTGGTGTGTATAAAAAGATACAAAAGAGTAAATACTTAAATAGAAATACAAACTAAATGACAGATTAAGTAGAATTATATAAATAAATATTGAAAAAGAAATAAATATTATTAACATTAAATAATTGTATTCCTTCTTGTATAACAAAATCAAGCAACAACCATAAAAATCTAAAATAAAAACACCAGAAGATAAATAAATATTAAATTTTAATAGAAAACATAAGAAAATGATAAAGATTATTAATTCAATAACTTTCAAATATCATGAAAAAATAATATATAAAAATAAAATAATATCATGATAAAAGCAAAACACCAGTTTAGTCATAGAATATGAGTGTAAAGACAAATAAATATTAAAAGTTAATAGACATAAATATATGGGCGAGGGATAGAGTTTATTAATTACATAACTTCAAAGATTACGGAAAAAAGATAATATCATAAAAAGTAAAATATCACCTCAGCCTTGGAAGAACAATAAAAAGAACATACAAAGTGTTAAGTTTTGAGATCGTTTAATGCAAAGAGAATATTGATAGTGTTGAGATTATCTAATAAATGAAGAGATGCAAAGTAGACTATGTTCTATTTAAATACAAATGCGATGGAAACCACCATTATTAGGTAATCAAAAGTTTTGGTTTGGATACACACAAATAATTTTTATTTTAAGATTTGATTTGGTTTGGATATTTTTAGTGTTAATAAATAAAACTTAATCTTAGAAATAAACTCGGTTGACATAAAATTGAATTATAAATAAAACTTCATCTTAAAATATAAAACTATTTAAGATACATACACATTAAATTAGTATTTTAATATTGGAAATAAGATTACAAATAAATACAAAGTAAAATAAGAACTAAATTTGGTAGCTTGAGTAGAATTATACAAATAAATATCAGATGAAATATGTATCGATTAACACTAAATAAATTTGTTCATTCTTGTAGAAAAATAAAACCAAAAAAAAAATGAAATCTCAATAAGAACAACAAACTGAAACTATAAAATAAAATTCAATGGATGAAATTATAATATGTGTATATTATATATATAAAGTGGTGTGTATAAAAAGATACAAAAGAGTAAATACTTAAATAGAAATATAAACTAAATGACAGATTAAGTAGAATTATACAAATAAATTTTGAAAAAAAATATATACTATTAACATTAAACAAATGTATTCCTTCTTGTAGAACAAAATCAAGCAACCACCATAAAAATTTAAAATATAAACAACAGACGATAAATAAATATTAAATTTTAATAGAAAACATAAGAAAATTGATAAAGATTATTAAATCAATAACTTTCAAGTATCATTAAAATATAATATATAAAAATAAAATAATATCATGATAAAAGCAAAACATCAGTTTAGTCATAGGATACGAGTGTAAAGACAAATAGATATTAAAAGTTAATAGACATAAATATATGGGCAAGGGATAGAATTTATTAATTACATAACTTCAAAGATTATGGAAAAAAAATAATATCATAAAAAGTAAAACATCACCTCACCCATGAAAGAGCAATAAAAAGAACATACGAAGTGTTAAATTTTGAGATCGTTTAATGCAAATAGAATATTGATAGTATTGAGCGTAGCTAGTGAATAAAGAGATGAAAAGTAGACTGTATTCTATTTAAATACAAATGCGATGGAGACCACCATCATTGGGTAATCGAAAGTTTTGGTTTGGATACACACAAATAATTTGTATTTTAAGACTTGATTTGGTTTGGATATTTTTAGTGTTAATAAATAAAACTTAATCTTAGAAATAAACTCGGTTGGTATAAAATTGAATTACAAATAAAACCTAATCTTAGAATATAAAACTATTTAAGATACGTACACATCAAATTAGTATTTTAATATTGGAAATCAGATTTCAAATAAATACAAAATAAATATTTAATATATTAAAAATAGATGATGTCTCTAGAAAAATAAGATTTTTATTGTTAATCAAAATTAATTATAATCTTGGAGATGTTTTTTTGGATAGATACAAAATAAATATCTGATATATTTAAATTAGGTGATATTTCTAACTGATGTTTTCTTGGCAATTAAAAAAGTTCAATTATAATATTAGAGATAATATTTTGGATAAATACAACATAAATATTTAAGATATTTAAAATAGATGATGTTTCTAACCAATAAGATTTTATTAACAATTAAAAAATTCAATTATAATCCTAAAGATAAAATTTTGGATAACTACAAAGTAAACATTTAATATTTAATTAGGTGATGTTTCCAACCAATAAGATTTTTTTCTAACAATTAAAAAATTCAAAATTACTAGAAATTAGTATTCAGTCAAAATTAACTTGATTTTGGTCAATGGTCGTTTTGCTACATTTATATACTAGCATGAACCCCGTGCTATGCACGGAAGATTTTAAATTTTATAATATTTTCATAAATTCTAAATTTTATAATTGTGTGTCATATTTTAATAACTATCTTACTATATAAGAACAAAATTATTTAAATAAATTATTATTAAATTCTTTATAAGTTTATTTATGGAATATTTTGATAATAGCAATAGATATTATAATATGTTACACATTGATAGACAAATATTTTATAAGATTCAAATACCACACATATATATAATTTCTTATTCAACTAATATAATTTTAGTAAAATAATAATATTAGTATTAAATATATTATTTTAAATTATTGTCATATTACACTGTGATATAAATTCCCCCTAAAAGAATACGATTTGAATTAAATGATCTTTATAAAATTTCTCGAAAAAAATAATAAAAAACATTAGTAACACTGGAAAAAAATTTACAATATCTTAAACTAATAAAAAAGCAAAGATATATATATATATATATCTAAATTATATGCTAACAGTAAAACTATATAATAAGAAATTTGGAAGGCACAAACATAATAGATACAATTAAAAGTTTCTAGTAGTTGGGTTCATGCCCATTTATCATAGATACCGTCACATCATCGAGTTACTTATTAATAAATAATTCCTTTTATCACGATGAAGTCCAACTTCAACTCATTATGTTTTCACTTGATATTGAACTTGTTAATTGCCTATGATTTTATTTATCTTTTTGTCGGTTTCATTTTCTTTGAAAGACTAGATAATAAAAATTAAATAATTTACTCATAAATTTTATTTTCTATATATACTTTCACAAATCTTAATTTTTGGCATGCCATTAAACATAAAAGTATGTCATATTCTAATGATCCCTTACTATGTATAATAGTTCAAACTTATTTATACAAAACTCAATATTGAATTTTTACTAAGTTTATTTACTGAACATTTTGAAAAGGGTAAATTACACTTTGACATTTGAATTATCCTCGTTTTTATACTTTGTCATTTAAACTTTTTCATGTCAACTTACCATCTCAACTTTGCAAAACTTGCACTTTGAAATATATGACCATTTTTTGGTCGATTTTTCTATCGTAAAAATATCACATGCAGTGCACATGTGATATTTAAGGACAATATAGTGTTGTTTTTTCAGCATGTGCACTGCATGTAATATTTTTCCGGTAGAAAATTCAACCAAAAAATCATTATATATGACAAAGTGCAAATTTCGCAAAATTTAGATAGTAAGTTGGCACAAAAAGAAAAGATAACAAAGAATAAAAACGGACATAGTTTGAATCACAAAATGCAATTTACCTTTTGAAAATAACCATAGCATAATTATCGTATTTTAGATATTGAAGAAAAACTTATTTTATAAGTTTCAAATACTATGTATATTTTAAGTAAAATATAAAATATTGATATTTAAAAAAATGTTTTATAAGTTACTATCATATTTGTCGGGTAAAATGCTTTTTTGGTCCCGTAAGATTAGGGCATTATTTATTTTGGTACCACAACTTAGATAGGTGGTTGTTTTAGTCCCATAAAATACGTTTTTCAGCTTTTTTGGTCCCAACAAATCATGTGCAACTTAGGTAGGTGGTTGTTTTAGTCCCATAAAGCACGTTTTTCAGTTTTTTTGGTCCCAAATGTAGGTGGCTGTTTTAATCCCATAAAACACATTTTTCAATTTCTTTGGTTTCAAAAATGCCATGTGTTGGGACGAAAAAAAAGTCGAAAAAATGTGTTTTATGGGACTAAAACAGCCACCTACTTAAATTTGTGGTACCAAAACAAATAATGCCCTAGTCTTACGGGACCAAAAAAGCATTTTACCCTACAAATATGATAGTAACTTATAAAAAATATACTATCATATTAGAAATTGAGAAGCCTTTTTATTTTCTAAAAATAATTATAAACACATTTTTGAAATTAAAAATTAATATATTTTAATCAAAATCGTATGATCAAATAAATAAATATAAAATTACAAAACTTATAAGAAGTAAATACGAATACCTAAAACTTTTGTATTGCAAAGCTTGCAATATATTTAATGTTAAAATTTTTTGATAAAGCAACATTCACAAAATCATTTTAGTGAGAAAAAAAAATGTGCATATGGGAGAAGATGGCAAAATGTATTTTGTAATATAAGTTCTTAAATTGTGCAGTGGCTTATGATTTTTCAAACATGAATAATAATTAAATACTAAAAATCAAATCTAATGAGAAAAATATTAAGAAAAAGGAAAAAAAAATATTAATGTGAATAAAATTAATAACTTACTTTATCAGTAGTAATGAGATGAAGAAAAGAAGATTAACTAAAACATAAAAAGAAAAATACAAAAGCAATGTGAAATTGGACATCAAAAAACAAAAGAAAAAAAATTTAATAATGCATCAGGGAAAGAAGCTAGAAATTGAGAAATTGAGAAATTAATGAAAAATATACTATCACGTTAGAAATTGAGAAGCCTTTTTATTTTCTAAAAATAATTATAAAAACAATTGAAATTAAAAAATTAATATATTTGATCAAGTATGGTCGCCCTTTTGTATTGCAAAGCTTGCAATATATTTAATGTTAAAATTTTGATAAAGCAACATTCACAAAAATCATTTCAGTGAGGAAAAAATGTGCATATGGGAGTAGATGGCAAAATGTATTTGGTAATGCATCAGGGAAAGAAGCTAGTTGTTGTATCAGGTTGCCCTTTAAATTAATGAAAAATATACTATCATGTTAGAAATTGAGAAGCCTTTTTATTTTCTAAAAATAATTATAAACAAAATTTTGAAATTAAAAAATTAATATATTTGATCAAGTATGGTCGCCCTTTTGTATTGCAAAGCTTGCAATATATTTAATGTTAAAATTTTGATAAAAGCAACATTCACAAAATCATTTCAGTGAGGAAAAAATGTGCAATGGGAGTAGATGGCAAAATGTATTTTGTAACATAAGTTCTTAAATTGTACAGTGGCTTATGATTTTTCAAACATGAATAATAATTAAATACTAAAAATCCAATCTAATCAGAAACATATTAAGAAAAAGGAACAAAATATTAATGTGAATAAAATTAATAACTTACTTTATCAATAGTAATGAACTAATAAAAAATTATTAATGAAATGTCAATGAAAGATATAAATTGTAAAAATTATTGATTTACCTAATTAATTAAATTAAGAATTTATTCAATGAGATA